>CBXB010000052.1:20712-35003 GCA_000817185.1 Magnusiomyces clavatus CNRMA 12.647
GAAAAAAAAAAAAAAAAAAAAAAATTGGTTTCGTTTAAACTACAACAATAAGCAAAACTAAATTAGAGTAGAGTGTGTGAAAAGCCGAGATTAAGCTTTCTTGACATCTTTATCGTTCAAGGGTTATAACGATGTTAATTTTACATTAAGTAAATGTAATTAAAATATCACTTGAAAGTTGGCTGTATTTGTTAAATCATTTTACCAGAAGAACAAATGATGGGCACTCTGATACTGTCATTTGTTTGTTTGTTTTTAAAAAATTTCTTAAATCATTTCAATATTAAAGTAAATGATTATAATAATAAACGTTACGATAAACTAAAATATTTAATGTTAACAAATGTTTAAGTTTCTAAAGAATCGTTTAAATCACAAAAAATTGCTTTGAGTATATGATCATAGATTTTCCAATCAAAAAACATTATCTAATGGCTCTAGCCATACAAAGCTATTATTTAGTGCACGTTTTTTCTATAATCTAAACATTATCACCAACTAAAATGAAAAGCTGGTTTTTCTTTACAAGTGTAACTATTTAAAGCCATTGATTCTAACAAAATGAGGCTAGACACATGCTTGAATATTTTAAACAAGTACATTTAAATTGTTACTATAAAAAAATGGTAAAAGCATAGTTTAAAAACACGAAGAATCTCCCTAGAATTTTATATTATTTTTCTCTTTTTCTTCAAAAAGCATAATTTTCCATAAAGATCAAGTAATTATGTTTCTCTCTTCAAAAAAATTCAAGATACGCGATGACATAATCAACGCTATGGCCTTTGGTACGACGTACTGGGCTGCGCAAAAAGAAAAGGCTATTCTTGTTGATCCAGGTACTGGAGAAGAGACTGATAGCGTTGTTGGAGTTTACTACCAAGGCCACATTAAAAAAACATTAGAAGCCACTACAGCCCACTATCATGAGCCAGGGAAATTTAACTCTGCCACTGGCAGAGAATCACAAGAAATAGTGATTGAACGAACAAATGGCAAGACAGCTTCTTCCTATGCGTCACCAGGCTGCCTTTTTGTCAACATTACTCTGCTTACTCTAACCAAATGGGCATACAAAAAACCTGAAAAAAAAGAAAAAGGGCCAGTTGGCGATGAGATGGCTGTCATGCTGCAAAAGGTAGAGGGGTTTACTAGCAAACAGTTTAAGGCATATTTGGAATCGGTCAGCAGCAGTGTAAAGTCATTGATGAAGGCACAAAATAATATTGTTTTTAATCAGTCAGTACTAGCAGCACCTGAGAATATGGATAAGGTTGTTGATACTGCTATTTTTAATATGATGATGGTACCTACTCTTGTTGCTCTTGCGTATTGTGCTTGTGTTCCTCATGGAGATGAAAACTGTTCCTACATTTTGAGTGAGATTATCAGATGTTTCCCAGAAGAATACCCGCTATTTGCTAGAGCAGTGGACTTTTACCTGAATGAAGCAAAGCTCTTTAATACTCAAGGGATCTTGGATACCCAGGGCGGGAAGGTTTCTGCAGATGCGGTACGTGTTGTTGCTTTGGCTTTAGTTGGACCAAACATATATGCTAGTGCACATGCTTTGCGAGCAGAAGGAGACAAGATCAAAAGGGGAGGGAAAATCAAGGATTACAAAAATGCAATTCAGTATATTGACTACTATACATTTACCACAAGCATGTATGTGACAAGCGAAGACCGTTTCTGTTTCCATACTGAGCGATGGATCAAGTACACTGCAAAGATTGGATACATTGTTTCTAGGTATGGTTATGACATTGTGGGAAGTATCTTGGGCTGCCCAAGACCCAGCACAAGTGCATTCAACTTGTATGATGAGTTCAATGTACGTCGTTGTGAGATGGTTGAAAGGTTTGATTCAACGCATAACATTTATGACGAAAATGGTGTGTTTGTTGGAACTCGAGATAAAGTATTTAAACAATTTTTGGAAAGTGAAGACAGATTCCATTTTGGAGATCTTGGAAAGGCTTTTGCGATTGCAAATACAATTCTAAGTGTTACATCAATATTAGGAGGTTTTTAAATTTTTTTTTATTTTTTTAATAAGTGGATTTATTAGTAAATAATTTTCAAAATTTTCGGGTAACCAAAAAAAAATAAATGGAAATTGTTGAGATTATATAATAAACAATTGTAGCTTTTTTTTTTTATTTTTTTTGAGAGAGTGATAAGAAGATATTTCGGAATGTGGCTGAGATAATACATAAATATATTTTTGGTACAAATTTCTAAATATGCTTAATTGGAATCTTGTATCAATCAAATCAAAAATCAGTTTATAACAACAATGATAAAATGTAGCAACAATAACAACAAAATATCCTTAAATGTTGTCACCTATTATCAAGTGTATTTCGGTTGAAACAGCTCCCCAAAAATTAGGGGGGGAGAGAAAGAACGAGAAGGAAAAAGGGAAGAAAGCAAAAATTAAATCTATTTGTCTATGTGTTTATTTCCCTTAACAAATAATTCAAAAAAGACCCTAAATATTAAAAACGGTGATAGTTTTAGTAGTAACAACAGTAGTAGTAGTTTTTTTCTTTTTTTCTTATTTTATAATTATTCTATAATTTAAAGTATCAATTAAACTAGTTTCGTTTATTTTTGTCTATCGTAATTGGTGTTTTTTTGTTCCTTCTTTTTTCTTTTTTTTCTTTTTTACATTTTCCTAAATAAATGGATAATACTGTCTTTCTGTATGCAAAAAAGAGGCTATACAGGTAAAAATTATATGAAGAGAACAATTACCAAGAATTTTTATTATAATTTATTTTTTTTCTTAAATCGTAACAAAATTATAATGATGATGATTATTTGAAACAACTGCTTAAATATCAACAGAAAAAAATAATTACCAATCTAAAACTATATTTATTCTGATATCATATTAAACCCTCGTACAAATCAATTGATATCATTGTTATCAATAACCAATTCTTTAGATAATAATGGTTATTTTGGTACATTGGAATGTTTTTTTTTAAAAGAGATACCAAAAATGCAGTGGAATCATACGGAGAAAAAAGCCCTTATTTTTTCATACTTTATTAAAAGGAATTTCCACTTGAGGCACATCATCCATAAGCAAACGGAACCAGAAACAACCTGCTTTTTTTTCCAATTATTTTAAATTATTGTAACAATTATTTAAAAACCTTTTAAATTCCTTTTTTCTTCTTTTTCTTTTTTTTTTTTTCTTCTTTTTTTTATATATATTTGTATATTCTGTAGAATTTCAAAAAAAAATAATAAAATAAATTGTAAGTTTTTTATTTTTTTTTCAACAATTTTCAATTGACCAATTATAACTAACAATATCTAGAATTATCATTATAAATAATGTCTTCAGACGAAGAAGAAGAAGAACAACAATCTTATCACTCCGATCACTCTGATCACTCTGATCATTCTGATCATTCTTCTAGTTCTAGTTCTAGTTCTAGTAGCTCTTCCTCATCTTCATCAGATGAAGAAAGGGAAGAAAGAGAACAAGAAGAGAGACAAGAAAGACAAGAATATTATGAGCAACAGCAGCAAGAAGCTTATAGTGCTCCTCCGCCGGCTCCAGCCCCTGCTCCGGCCCCGGCTCCTGCTGCTGCTCCAGCTGCTGCCCCAGCTGAAGATGATAGTGGTCTTGGTACAGTCTTAATGTCTGCTGTTGCTGGTGCTGCTGGTGGTGCACTTGGTGCTGCTGTAGCAAATAAAGTCTCCAATAAGAACAATGACTCTGCTGCTGCTGGAGTTCCTCCTCCACAAGGCTACTATCCTCAAGGTGGTCCTCCTCCTCAAGGTAATTATTATCCTCCACAAGGTGGTCCTCCTCAGGGTAGCTACTATCCTCCTCCAGGCGGTGCTCCTCCACCTGGACCTCCTCCTCCACAGGGAGGTCCTCCTGATCAGCAAGGTTACTATCCATCTAGAGGAGGTCCTGAACAACAAGGCTATTACCCTCCTCCAGGTGGTCCTCCCCCAACTGGACCTCCTCCTCAAGGTGGTTACTACCCTCCACAAGGTGGTCCTCGTCCTCCTCCTCCACAGGGAGGACATCCTGATCAACAAGGTTACTATCCTCCACAGGGAAGTGCTCCTCCACCAAATGGTCCTCCTCCTCCACAAGGAGGTCCTCCTGGTCAACAAGGTTACTACGCTTCACAAGGTGGTGCTCCTCCTCCTCTTCCACAAGCTCCACCTCCACAAACAGCTCCTCCACCTCAACAACCTACCTATTCCTCTCCTCCTACACAAGGTCAACCACCTCCACAACAACAACCACCTCAACAACCTGAAAAGAAAAAGGAAGAAGATGATGGATGTTGTTGTATAATTTCTTAAAAAAAGATAAATATGTATATTTTGCTTTAATCAGTATTACGTATATATACAAAAATTATAAATAGAAAAATAAAAAAAATTGAACTTTTTTAAATATTTTTATTTGATAAATTTTGATAATAACCAAAAAAAAATCACTATAAAAACAACTATGATTAAAAGATTATATATAATAACCAACAGTAGGCTGTGGCAGTGAAACGTTTTCAATAACAAGGCAATTGAGTATATAAAAAAACAAATATTCGCTTCTTAGAAATAAATCATTTCTGTATGTATGTACATATAAAAAGTAATCCTAACCCATAAGGAATACTCTTATTTGGGTAATGTAGTGTTTGTTTTATTTACTTGTGACCATCTATTATTGCCATACAAAAATTATAAAGACACAGCCATCTTTGTTACAGATAATGTCATATATTTTTCATCTCGACGAGCATTTTGTGAGTCAAATTTTTTGGATGTGTCTTTCAAAGTGAATGAGCGAATGCATGATGATTTTAACAAAAATCTAGAATATTTCTCCCTTTTTTTTTTTTTTTCTTCCTTTCTTTCTTTTCTTATATAAATATCATTCATCGTTTCTTTTTTTTTTTTTTTCTCCTTTTTTTTTCCCTTATTTACAAAACAAATCAATCATTATCAATAGCATATATATAATAAAAAATGTCAAACGCAGAATATTATGACAATAGAGGAATGCCTCCTCCTCAACAAACTTATTATCCTCCACAACAACAATATTACGGACCTCCACAAGGTATGCCTCCACCACCTCCACAAGGAGGATACTATCAACAAGGACCTCCTCAGCAAGTCATTGTACAACAACAACCAACAAGCGATGGTCCTGGTTACTGCATGGCATGTTTGGCTACTCTATGTTTCTGCTGTGCTCTTGATGCAATTCTCGATTAAATAAATAATATCTAAACATAATATTTAAGAAAAAAAAAAATAACAATCAACCAACCAATCAATCAATTAAACTTCATCAAATACTTTAATCATTCATAATTTTCTTCATTACGAAAACAACTATAAAAAAAAATTGTTTAGTACTTTTTTTTTTTTTGATATATGATAATAAAAAACTTAATAATTAATTTTTGATACAATTTTAAATTTTTTTTCTTGTTTTTTTTTCGTGTTTATAAAATATTAATAATAATAATGATGTTTTTTCTTTTTTTTTAATTCCAACTTCATATCCCTTTGTATATATGTATATTATATATTTGTATAATATATTAAGCAGTAGTAGCTATTTATTTCAATTTTGAAAATAGGTGGCAGACAATCAATTAATCAAGGTAAAAAGAAAAGCAGCAGTAGTAGTAGTAGTAAGTAAGTAGTAATAAGACCTATATAAAAGTTTTATCATGTGACATTTAATTTTATTATTTTTCATTTTAATATATATGTATTATTTAAGCAGTGTAAAATATACAATAATAACTAATTGCTTTATTAATATAATCCCTCAAGTCTTGTCAATATTGACATTATTCTCTGGATACTATATTGACGATATATCTATGTTTGCTAATCTATATAATACAAATCAAAAAAAAAATCTTGTTAATAAAGGCGCTGCCTTTTTTTATTTATTTATTATTATTTTTTTTTTCTTTCTATATTATAACTTTATGCTCTTATTTACCTTCTACTTTTTTATTCTGTTTTTCATATACATAACAAAACTAAAAATAAAAAACAACATCAAGTTTTACGTGTCATTGAACTGTAATTGGGCTTGGGATGTTTGACACGTTCTTTCACGTGCTTAAACTTGAATTCAGCCATAATCGGAATATGGTCAGATGGGTGAACAGCATCAGGAATTGCAATGTTTTTTGTCGCATACTCCTTGTCCATGGGCCCAAGCAAACCTTTGACCTCTAAAGACGGCGTCGAAAAAAATATATAGTCAATTGCTTCTATAAAGTTAGGCGTAAAGTTGGTAAAGTCAAGCTCTCCGATTTCCTTGTAGGCCGACATAAACGAAAAGTTGTGCGACGCGCCCTCCGTCGAGTATTTACCATACTGGCGACCGGCAATGTCCACGTGGTTTGTGATCTTGCCTTGAGTCAACAAGTGGTATACACCAGAGTCTTGCGTGCTGTTGAAATCTCCACAGATTATAGATGGCACTTGCTTTAGCTCGCTAATCTGGGGGTACTGCTGTCCAACTGAAGAAGACTTGCTTGTGTATTTACTAATAACCTTGGTCAGCTCTTCTAATAAAATAACAACTTGCATCACTTTGACATCCTTGAACGCAGGATCCCAGTGCAAGTGAGTATTGGTGAGAAATACTAGCTTTTTACTGGGAATGTGCTCCAATACTAAAATCATAGCCACATTGTCTCGGTTCAAAAACCGGTTGAACGTGTCTTTGCCCTTGCGAAACTCAGCATGATCAAGCGCTACTTTTGAAAACTCAACGTCGTAGCGCTCAACAAGCCTGAAAACATCTGATTTGTAAAAAGTGGCACATCCATCTGTCTTCTTCTCGTTGTCTTCGCTCAGTTTACTTCGACCCTTTTGTAGGTATTCTGCCTTGTATCCCCTGCGTGACAGCTCCTTTTGAAATAAAACGTCATAACTATTACGGTCTACCTCTTGTAGACATATAACGTCTGAGTTGTACTCAATCAGCTCTTTGAGTAAAAGCGCCGATCTATACGACCAATTGAGCGCCCACGAAGGAGTATAACTGTACATTTGGGGAGTGGCATACGTATCGCACAGAATGTTGTAACTAAAAACTGTGAAATGTAAATGGGCCTCTTCTTCATCTAGAATCTTGAATGGGAATATGTGTTCGGCTTTAATGACAGAATCTTTTGCAGAATCATCGTTGTCATCTTTTTTCTCAGGCTGCTCAGGCTCGGTAAACAGATCCAAGATCCCGTCTCCCTTACCAGAGTAAAGAACCCGAGTGCTCTGTTGTCGTTTATCGTCAAACATTATCCATTCGCGCTTTGGACGTGGGATGTCGCGAGGTGCATTGTCTCGCAAGTGCTGAATCAGCCCCTTAGTCCCTTCCTTCGCCATAATTGTTCGGGTCTCTAAATCCAGTGGATTACCTTCAATACCAAGAAAGTCCAACTGGAATAATGATCCTAGCTTTTGGGGAATCTTTTGAACCTGGTTATTGAAAAAGAAAAAGAATCTCAAGTGATAAAGAACACCCAGCTCTTCTGGAATTTCGGTAATGAGGTTATTTGAGACATCTAAAATTTTAAGCTGATTTAGTTTTGTGATGCTTTTGGGAATGCTAGTGAGTTTGTTGTGACAGAGAAATAACTTTTGAAGAAAACCGTAGTTGAAAAGTTTGGGCGACAGTGTGGGGATTCCTTGGCCACTTAAGTCCAAAGCTGTCCAAAACTGTTTGTTTACTTCTTCGTTAATTATCCTTTGGCGCTCATCTTCCATTTGTTCCTTTTTCTGGTTGAGATTTGCAAAGGCTGTGCTACCAGCCCCTCCCGATTTGACTGGAGTTCCTGGGGGTCCAGTAGAGCCAGTGGTGCTACCAACAGATGAAGCGTTGGTACTTGTGTGAAAATTTCGGACGGCAAATTGCTGAGCTTGATCACATACAGTTAAAGGGATCGGGGTGTTTTGCTGTAATTGAGTCGCTCTTGAAGACAGAGCAGCGTTTCTAGCGTAACTGTGAGGAAGATTGGCTGCGGCAGATGCCTGAGAAAGCTGAACCTGTTGTTGCCAGTATTTGTTATTGGCTAAAGTTGGGTCTAAAGGCTCAACAAATTTCTGGCGCTGCTGTTCATTTTGTGGTTGAGGTCGTAACTGTTGGAATTGAGACGTTGAAGCGGTGTTTTGAGGATTATAAAACGGTTGTTGCTGAGGTTTCTGTTGAGATTGTTGTTGTTGATATTGTAAAGTGTAAAGTCCTTGATTTGAAACTGTAGATGTATTGGGGCCTATTTGATATTGTTGAAAGTTGGGGTGTTGTTGTTGAGCTGAAACAGCAACTACATCTGGCAGGCCCTGCTGTTGCTGTTGTTGATAATTTGCGGAGGATAAGTTCATGTTCAATTGATTGTGAAATAAAAAAAGGTTGACTTGGAATTGCACATTAACATTGACGTGTATTGATTTGAATTGTCAAGGTATGCTATATCTCATTCATACAAAAATGAGAATAAATAATCCAATCTAAGGTTGAAATAAATAGTAGAAAATATCTAGATAGTCGTTATCGCGTGAAAACAAATTTGATATTTTTTTTGCACTTTTCAGTCAACAGAGTACAAATATTGGATCTGATTTGAAAAAAAAGTCAATAACCTTTCTAAATAGAATTAAACTGATAATTTGCTTTCGTTTTATAAAATATGTCTAGACAAAAATAAAACAAGATGGTTTCAAAAAATAAACGCAAAAAGTAGAAAGCTACGTGTTTGACAGATAAAGCGTGATGCGATAGCTTGGTATAGTAGACTGTAAGAGAGAGTATTGGAAAAAAAAATAAAATGCAAGTGGTGGTGATGGTAAGGGTATAAACATCGAGTTTTGATAGATACCTAAAAAAGAAAAAAGGGTTTTTGAAGAAATGGATGGCAAAGATTACCAAAGATTAGTAATGGATAACCAAAAAACATGTGATTTGTTGCTTATTCATCCAACGGTCTAGAACTGTCTTCCTACGTGATGAGACTATGATAATTAGTAAGGTAGCAAATAGAAGGGTGAGTAAATATATAATCAACACTATGAAATCATGCGCCCAGACCGGGACTTTTTTTGGTTAATGTTTTTAGAGACTGATAGAAGGTTCCAGTTACTTGAAAACCCAATTGAATTTTAGATATTCACTGTATTGAACAATTGCCAAACAACTCTATAAATACCGATGATTCCTCCCTGTTTTTTCCAAACTTTTTTCTTCTCCTTTTTCTTTTTTCTTCTCCTTTTTCTTTTTTCTTCTCCTTTTTCTTTTCTCTAAGAATTTATTCTTTAATCATTAATTAATAAACTCTCAATTCAATTTATATAATTAAAAATGGTTTTCATCGGTCAACAAGCTCCAGCTTTCAAGAAGACTGCCGTCGTCGACGGTGTCTTTGAAGAAGTTTCTCTCGAACAATACAAGGGCAAGTGGGTCGTCCTCGGTTTCTTCCCTCTCGCTTTCACTTTTGTTTGCCCAACTGAAATCATTGCTTTCTCTGAAGCTGCTGAAGAATTCAAGAAGCGCAACACTGAAGTCCTTTTGGCCTCCACTGACTCTGAATTCTCATTGCTTGCTTGGACCAACGTTCCTCGTAAGGACGGTGGTCTCGGTGAAATCAAGATTCC
Organism: Magnusiomyces clavatus CNRMA 12.647; assembly: GCA_000817185.1. Classification (NCBI taxonomy): domain Eukaryota; kingdom Fungi; phylum Ascomycota; class Dipodascomycetes; order Dipodascales; family Dipodascaceae; genus Magnusiomyces; species Magnusiomyces clavatus. The sequence continues at coordinate 30,382 of CBXB010000052.1, forward strand.
TCTTGTTGCCGACACCAACCACTCTCTTTCAAGAGACTATGGTGTTCTCATTGAAGACCAAGGTGTTGCCCTCCGTGGTCTCTTCCTCATTGACCCTAACGGAAAGCTTAGACAAATCACCATCAACGATCTTCCAGTCGGTAGATCTGTTGACGAAACTCTTCGTCTCGTTGATGCCTTCCAATTCACTGAAGAACACGGTGAAGTCTGCCCAGCCAACTGGCACAAGGGTGATGCCACTATGGTTCCAGACCCAAAGAAGTCTAAGGAATACTTTTCCAAGACTAACTAAACTCGATAATGACTTTATGTTATAGAAGAGTCGTTATATTTTTATGATTTTATTGTTAATGAATTCTCTTTTTATTTAAAGGTATATAATATAAGTAAATAGTTTGAAAATATACCTTGTTTTTTATCACACAATTACTTTTTCTATTTTAGTTAAAACTGGAATTGTTTTTGAAAAAAAAAAAAAAAAAACCATTGCGGTTATTTGTAAACATCAAAATAACACTACACTTTATTTTTAGCATGTCGATAACGACTTTTTAACAGGTTCATTCGACTTCGGACAAATCCTTATGTAATAAATTAGAATTATTCGGTCTATTATAAAGTGTTTCCGTTTTTTGCTTGGAATAAATCCGATTTTCAAAATTTTCAAAACTTTATTTTTTTAATGGCTCATAAATATAATTATTTTATTTTATATCTAAAAACAACAAAAATTCATTAAAAATTAAACGTGTTAAAACAAACTAGAATAGACACACATGTGTTTATATATAAATATTAAATAATTGTAGTTTTGAAAAAATTTTAAATTCCGAAATCAAACATCTCGTGTTTGTTTTCAAATCAAGTAAAAATCAATTAGTTGTCATCATCACCCTTCCCGTTTCTAGGCTTTTTTGGAGGTTTGTCACCTTTATCTCCTCCACCATTAGGGTCTACTGGCGTAACATTGTTAATTGATGCTACACGGTAATTTTTGTCAAAAAGTAACTTGTACTTGATCACTCCTCTAAGTATCAAATCAAACGGATGAGTGTTGACAATGGCCCATCTTTTTTGACCGCTATCTAAAGGTGGTTTTTGTATTTTTTTCTTTTTGTCAGATTCCGGTGATAAACTTCTTTCTTCATCATTGCCATTCTCGTCTCCAATTGACTTCAAAAAGGGGGAAGAAGCTCCAGTTTCTGTATATAAAGGTAAACCTTGTCTGGTGTATAAAAGCTGTGGATATGAAACGTGATATTCAACATTCATACTTTGTAGACTATTTTGAAAATATGCAACATCTCTATCACTGTCGTCATCGTTATCTTCTGGCAAAGTGGAATTCATTCCTGGGCTAACTAACCTCAATTGACCAATTGATTTCTGAAGTTCGTGTGAAAAAAAGCTACCCTCAAAAACAAGAGGAACCTCAAAATGCCTAATATTGCCAAGCAACATAGCATAGTTTGTATCATCATCAGCATAAAATGACTCCTTTTTATCATTGTCATCGTCTGGGTTATCAGGACCTTTAACATACGGAGATCTAGCAAAAACATCTAAATCAACATCGTAGACTTCAACGCTTAAAAACGCAGGGTTGATGGCTTCTACAACAACATCAAACACAAGCTCTTCATCACTTACAAGAACATCAAACACACCTGTAAGGCTCACTTTATGGAGAGGTTTCGTAGTAGCCAAAATAAACCCCATCATAAACCCTAGACCTAATATCATAAAAACAAATAGCGTAAACCAGACAAACTTGCGAATCCGGTCATAGTTGGAGTTTCTGAGCGATTGTGAGTGTGCGAATTCATAGTCATAAGGGTCTCTAATAAGATTTCGATGATAGTTGTGAGGACTGAACCCTCTATTTGACGAGCCAATGTGATGGCCTCCATGAGGGGGTGTTTGTGGAGGAATTCCATTGTTGTTTGTGCCTAAAGATCCATAATCAGCGTATCCTATCCCATTATTGTAGTTTCCATAGGACCGTAACAAGGATTTTCGTGTTTGTCCATTTCGAGACCCACCTGGCGATGTCATTCCACCATTTGAATATACAAGAACCTTTCGAAGAGGCGCAGCAGCTTCTCCTGGAGTGTTGTTGGGAACAGTTACATACTCGAAAAAGCCATCCTCGTAATCATCTTCATTGTCGGTGTTATCGTCAAGATCCCCATAGAATTCCTCATCTACAAAACCAGGATCATCATATCTAGCCATCCAGGGCGAATTATGTCCTGATGCAGTAGTGCCATTGTTAAAACCGATGGGACGCATCAAGCCTTTGGAACTAACATGGCGTCCACTATAATAATTATGATTACTATTATTTTTAGTAATGCCATTGCCAACATTGTTTGTATTGTTAGAGTGGTGAGTATTATTTGTGGAAGATCCTTGTTCATAAAAGTTTTTGTTGATAGTGTTTTCTGATTGCGATCTGGAAGGAATCTGACTGCTGGATTTTTTGTTCTTTAAAGACATTCGCAAAGGGGCTATCCCATTGGACGCAGTTATCTTGGAATTCAGAGTTCTATGCGGACTTTCTTGACGAGAGGAAACATTAGAAGCGTTGGACACCGTTCTAATGCACAATGGCTTTTTGCTCAATGTGGAACCGTTCATAGAATCTTCCCTATTTGATTCATTTTGTGATTGATTTGCAGTTGCACTTAATGAAGTAGCTGGAATTGCTGCTGACAAAGATGTAGTGGTATTTGTTGAAGCGTTTGAAGAGTTACTATTAGATCTGAGCCTAAAATGCTCATTTAAAATGTTGTTTGCATTATTGTAATTATATGGTGAAGTGACTTGACTGTTATTTCCAGATACACTAGGTGTATAAAAGTATCCACTTGGATGAATCACTGGGCTATTTACATGCTGACCCGAAGGGCCAATTGTTGAATTAGGCGTTAAAGAATTATTTGGCATTTGTTGTTGCTGAATCATGTATAGTTGTTGTTGGTACTTTCTCTCAGTCAAAGCTTTGCGGTTTGTGCTGGTCAAGGTTGCATATGAATTTTCATTGACTCCAGGAGTTGAATTTGAATGGTTAATATTTTCTGAAGTACTAGCCAAAACCGGTTGATTAGAAGAAGACGATACGTTGGTATTTGGCTGAGAACCTGCAGCTACGACCGTACTACTGCTACTTTGGCTATTGTTTGTACTGTTGCTATTGTTTGCAGATGATCTGTGAATTGGCCGTCTTTCAGATGGGTTGGACTCGTAAACAAACGTTTCATCAGAGTCAGATGAATCTGCCTCATCAACCGCTGATGCTACTTTGGCAGCAAAAACCTCGGCTTTACTGGTGGCATGACCATGGTTTTTAGATTTGTGATGCTTTTTCTTATTATTTCCTCCCGGAGGTTTGTTCATGCTCCCGCTGGCTCCACCATTCATAATGAATGTTGAGCTTGCTGTAATTGTATTACCACTACCACTATTACCACTATTATTGGCTCCAGAGTCATTGTGAACATTATCTGTGCTCTTTTTTACCTTAACGCTACCAGTGTAATTGCTTCCTCCTACAATGTTGGATGATGGAACTGCTGCTGTCGATACACCTAATGACGGGACTGCTGCTACAGTTTCCGTCTCTACAGTCATTGACGACGTGTCTTTTCTTACGAGTGCTGGGTGTTGTTCGCTAGCCGGAGTAGAAGGAACTGACGATAATGTGTGAATAGTATGAGATGATGATTGCTGAGACAATATAGGGGGCGGTGGTACGATACTAGGTTTGGAATTCAATGTTGCAGTTGATGTTGCAGTAGTAGTAGATGCTGATGTATTAGTTGAGTCTGAAGAGGTTGCAGGATTATATGCAGATGATTGATGGTTAGTGTCGGAAGACGCTGGCTTTGCAGGCAAAATATTGGAAGCCTGATCAGAACTAGATATTTTATTTGAAGAAGCAGATTCATCTGATATCCTCTTTTGCTGTGATTGTTGTTGTTGTTGTTGAGATGCAGTTGAAAGTTTGTTTGGTGGCACATTGCCGTTTGAAACTGGTTGGCGGTTAGACCCTGATATATTTGAGCTACTGCTTGTATTTGCAAGAGTGCTCAGACTTGGAGAGCTACTACTTGAAATTGCCCAATTATTTGTACTCCTCAAAGTAGCGTTAGGCCTGTCATGCTTATCAGCATTGACAGGAGTAGGTGGAGCAGTCAAAGGCTTTTTAGGTGTTTGTTGGCTAGTAGTGTGTTCAGTTGATGATATTGAAATAGCGGCTTTGGAATTTGTAGATAAACCGTTTGATTTGTTCAATTTTTGGTCATTTCCTCGAGAAGATTTAACTGACCCTGAATCTTTTGATTCAACTTCCCCTAAAGTGTCAGGTTCTTCTGATTCGGAAGACGTGTTTGTTGAATACTTTGAGTTTGTTGTGGATTCTGGTAATGTGGGTTTTGAAATTTTTGATGTGTCTGTATTACCATCGGCTCCAGAAGGCCTTGAACTTCCAGAAGACTTCATAGCAGTTTTTTTTTTTTTCTTTAAAGAAAAAAGTTGTATATAAAGAAAATGCTTTCAAATAAGAATGGTTGTTGATTTAAAGTGAAAAAAGTAAAAAAAAAAAAAAAAAAAAAAAAAAA
>CBXB010000052.1:35098-66112 GCA_000817185.1 Magnusiomyces clavatus CNRMA 12.647
AAAAAAAAAAAAAAAAAAAAAAAAAAAAAAAAAAAAAAAAAAAAAAAAAAAAATCAAATACTACATAGACGATTCGGATTTGACCACATACTAACCCAAGTAGTTTAAAACCTTTTTTTTCTTTACATAAACTGATTTCCACAACTTTTTCAACATTGGAACTCAAAAAAAAAAAACAACATCTATATCGCTATCACATTCAAAGGAAACATCTAGAAATATTAAAATCTTTACCCCTTTTTCTATTGCTGCTGCCGCTGGAAAACTGGCTCGTTGGCAATCAGATGTTGGGTCTTGTCTGTTTTAGTATCATGTGACAACCCTGAAATCTTATCTCACAAATATCACAAGCCCTTTTAACGAGTTTAAGCAGAAGAGTCCGCAGACCCCTATTAAGTGAACAAGGTTGTATTTTGCTTAGTAACTTTATTTATAATCATTCTATATAGTGCGTATAATCTATCTAAACCCCTAAAATGTTAGAGTCAGCCTATCCTCAAATTCAGGCACTACTACGGCATATTGGTGGTCGTTTCTATAACTGATTTCCATAGAAAATGGCATGCTCAAGGCACGGCTGTTTTCTCCCGTTAGCAAAGCCTGTTGCTGGGGATTCTTCAAAACAGGAGGCAAATCTTGTGCTTGTACTTCAATTCTTGGAAGCAGTAATTTCCCTGTTCTTAGTGGAATTAAAGTAACTTTAAACTCTTGCTTTTCGCCCTCTAATTTCCCTATTCTGAAAAATGATCGCTTTTTTCCAGAAAATGCCCAGTTATCGCTTACTGGAATATCATATGAAAATTTAACTCCGTTTGATTTATCACATATAACGCCTTTGTCTTGCTGTGGAACCCAGTTTTGATAAGAAGAAATAGAAATAGTTGCCTCTACAGCCTTACCAACAACAAAATGGTCCTCGTTGGGGAGAACTAGCTCAACAGTATGAACAATGTGAACTTGAGGAATCAACACAGGAATTAGTAGATCTCTTGTCACCTTTTCAAAGACGCTAGGATTATTTTCAACTTCAAACAGAGGCTGTTTTTTTAGCACAGCATCAATATTATCTTGTAAATATGTTATCAGCTCTTCTTTGTTTTGATAGGACAAACAATTAAAACTGTTTGCGAGTTTCAAAGCTGGCCAAGCATCTGGTAAAAGTTCGACTTTTCCAGTTTGTAAATATTTTAGTAAATTGATAGGAATGCTTTTCAACGCCTTTTTTACGAGCAAGGTATAAGAACTGAATTTGCTGTCTGCCAAAGTTTCTTGTACAACTCGTCGTAATATCACTAGACATTCATCCTTAATGTATCTATGCTTGATGGATAATGGAACAGTGTCTGGAAATTCTGAGGATGCTACTTCTGAATCATCGTTAACCTTTTTTTTGATGCGAAAAACAAACGAAACGGGACCAGTGGGGTACGATATACAGCTTCGATCTGTTCCAAATGGACTATTGATATCAAACAATTTAGTACTTGATAAATTGGTATTTAAAACTCTCACAGGCTGTTCAGCATGATTACAAGATATTGAAAACTTGGAAAATAGTTTGTCTCCTTTATAAAAATCTTGAACATTGACAGATACAGCAAGAGATATATCAACAGTCTCTTCCACAACATATTGAAACTCTTTCCCTTCTTCATTTGTGTACTTAATATAAGCTTTAAGTTTTATATCGTTGACATTGAAATCAACAATATACGGAATAGTAAGCATTAACGTTTCCAATGGTTCAAGTGACGAAAACGAAATCACCGGTGGTCTTCCTTCCGAAACCTGCACGTTGGTTTTACTTGAGCTACCCGTTTTTTCACTTCTCACTTTCATCGACATGAGCTTTAAGCCATTAGTCAATCCTTTAAATGTAACCTTACCGTTTACAGCTTTGGTTTTTCCAGCCTTGATAAGTAATCCAACTCTTCGCTCGCTAAGTAAAACTTTATTCGGTAAATTGAAGGAAGCATGTAAATTTTCCTCTGAAGGGAATATATTAATCAATACAGGTGTCAAGTCTGTGTATCTTTTAGTGAATGTCAATTTGCCTTTTGATAAAAACAACGCCGTTACTTTAAATGTGACCTGTTCAAGCTTCTGATTCTCAAAACATAGAGTTGTAACACCCGGATTTAGTACAATTTCACTTGAATCTTTAGGCTTTTCTACTTCAAAAGTGATAACATCGGATGAATCGTTCACGTTTCGCATTGTAATTGTTGCTGAATCAATGTAAAATTCATGTTTAAGAGGATTAGTAATATTTACTGTCAAAATATAACAGTCTGAAGTAGCTGAAGTACTAATGTTAGTATCGACAGTTGCTTGAAAAAAGCTATCAAAATTAGCAGAGCAGGATACATCCTCTGCCAGCTTTTGAATTGTCTGTGAGTGCTCCAATATTTCTTCAGAGTTTAAATACTGAGGCCTTGAAAGAAGCTCAAGTGAGTTAACCATTATGTCCTGTTTTCTGTTAAAATGCTTAAGGCATTTGATATAGATAATGAGTAATGATGTGGAAAGAAGATCCCATCCTTGCCTACTATAAAGGTCAGGTATATTTTCTAGCAATTTTGTTGCCGCCTCATAGTTTTGCAGTTGATATTCAAGAAGGGCTAGTTGTGCTGTTAGTCTATTTTGAATTCTTTCTCTTTCAGCAATCTCAAATTCAACTAAGGCTTGCGTCGTTAACTTTTTATATTCATTGTAAAATGATTCTGCCGATTCAAGGTATTTTGCCATAATTAGATTTCCAACTTTATAGTCATCAGCTACATTCTCATTCGGATCCAAAGAGACTTCTGATAAAACGCCTTCAATATGCCATTGCTTGGTCGATGCAATTGTTTCAAGTGATTTTCTTAAAAGAAGAATCAATTCACCTCTTCCTTCAGCAACTTCACGAACCAGTTTTCCATCAACCCATCCTGTTGCACTCAGAAATTCTTGTGCAACATCATATACCCACTCAGCAACAGCTTGAACAACCTTTTTATTCGTCAAGAGAAACCCAGTCATGTCCCCGAGAAAAGATCGTAATCTCAAAAACAATTCTCCAACTTTTGTTGCCGCAATAGATGGTGACGGTGCAGCCTTTGCCAAACAGAGTAAAAGATATGCTTGTCGAGCAAACAAATAGCAATGGAAATCAAATAAAGTTACTTCATTTGATAATATTGAATGTCGCATTTGGGTTTCTTCTTTTTGTATCAAAAGCAAAGGTTTTGGAATTGTATCAAACCCAACACTGGTAAAAAATGTAACTGTTTTTTTTCTGGATATTTGTAGAAAAGCTTCTTCAAGTTCATCATATAGCAAAAGTGCATCTTCATATAAACTTATCCTTTCGAAAGCCAAAGCAAGTCCCTCTTTCATGACAAAAAACTTTGCAAAATTCCATCCAAGAACGTGTTTTTTCGCTTCAAGCTTTAAAATTTCTTCTTGATATAAATCTACTCTCTTGCTGAAGGCTTCTAAAACCCCTTCTTTAATTTTATTAATGAATTCCTTCCAGGCTTCTTGAAATGCCAAATCAGAAGGATAGTCTTGACGTATTTGAATAGTGCGATCTTGTTTGGACGTACCGTTAAAATCTATTTTAATTTTATCGAAAACGCCATATTTGAATCGATTTCCTGATGAGGCCTTTCCTCCGTGAGGAACGTAATGTACGATCAACCACTCGGTAGGATCTCGCACACCATTGACGTTTTTCTCCATCCATTCTTGTAAAATTTTTCGTATCGTTCCTCGATAAGTTTCGTTGTCTTCACATTTGACAAAAGCAATTTTGAGGTACGGCTCTGATGACAGTCCCAGCATTTGATGCTTTGGAGCCGTTGTATCCTGTGCTGTTTCTTCCACAAATTCCACATCTAAAACTGGAATTGAGCGTAAAGGTCTTAGTGGATGATTCCAATGGAGATTAACTAGTGGTAAAAAGGAGTTTAGGACATCTTTGATTTCTGAGTATACATCGAATGGGTCATAGTATGCAATAACAGTCTTTTGTTTCAAAGAGATTGTTGAGTTCTCCAAATTATCAGCCATTTTTTGTTTTTTGTTTTGGGAATCGGAGAAACTAACCAGATTGTTTTGACTTTGGATTGAACCTAAATCATAATATGGGCGATTTTTCAATATAAACTGCTATTAGAGTTGAGCTGGCATCATTTACTGACAGAAATTATCACGTGATAATTGAATGGAATTCGACTATTTCATTTTTCTCACTATGTCACAAATCAATCTACTAGATCACCACCATAATTTTATTTTATAATTCAATAACGCGTCGCGACTAAGAAAAATGGGATCTCCCGACCAAAACGATAGTTTTAGTGACAAAACTAAAAACTCCATTAGCAAAAATAAATCAAACAATAGTGGAACTCGGTTAAATACACTGATTCCTCGAAATTTCTCACGAACACAATCTCCTCATGAAAAATTAATTCTAAATAATCTAAAGCAAATGTCACAACCATTGCGGTCTAGTTCATTGAGGAGAATTGCAGCAAATTCACCACTTTCAAAGACATTCACATCCACATCAATTCAATCATCAATTGAGTCCAAATCGAAATCATCTACAGATATTGTGAATTGGGTGGCATCTATTCGAAAAAAAACACGAGCCGCTTTGATTCAAGATGATACTTTTGATATAGAAACAGAAGAGGAAATTTCAAGAACTTATGATATTACTACAGACTTTTATAATGAGTATGACGACGACGAAGAATACGAAGATCCGGAATCATTTGTGCAGTTGGGAAATTTATTGAGTCAACGTAAACGAGTTTCAAAATTCCCCATCCCAGACAGCAAAAAACAAAAGGTAATTATATATTTTATGAGAAAGTCTGTTAAAATACTAACATTTTTTTTCTATAGATGGAGGATGATGAAAGTTCAGAATTCATTGAGGAAGAAGAGCAAGAGCCAGTTGTTTCCAACAATCTTAACCCACTTTTTCCTCATCCAGATAATTATCCTGAGCAAATTGATCCTAACGAATATTTCAATCAGTCAAATCAATCAAATTTTCCAGAAATGAGTGTAGATATAGCTACCCATTTGATACAGAATACAAGTACTCCTCAACAATCTGTCTCAACCTACAGACCTTTTGAGAACGCAACTCCAGCAAACAATATGTTTTCTCAAAAATCTCCACATCCCCCATCTCAAATTTCAGCACAAAAAGAAGATGATAGTGATGATGATATAGAAATTATTGATGAAGTTGTTAAAAACAATGACAACGAAAATAACTTTCAAGCTAGCTATTCAGATGAAAATCCCACAGAGAATGAATACTCTGCCGACTCTAGACATAATTACAACGAAGTAGAAGAAAATCATACAAGTGACTCAGAAGAAAGCGAAGGAGAGGAAGACAGCCAGCAGCTTTCAGAGGAAGAGAATGACGAAATCCATGACGCATCTGAGGAAATATCTTCTCATCAGTTTTCAAGAAAGTCCTATGGGGGTAAAACATTCACTCCAGCCAATGTTGATAACAGGGAATATAACGATGAGGATGAGAATGAATACTCATCAGAAGAGTATGAAGACGAAGTGCTTGATGAAGATGACGAGGAATACAACCATCCTCACAATGCTTATTCTGGAAAAACAGTTTCAAGCTCACATTACAATTTGGACGATTATCACAATAGTTCCAATCTCGACTCTGATAAAGAATCTATTTCCGAAAAAGAGGAGGCTATCAGTCATCATAGTGATAATAGTGGCTCTAGCAGCTACGAATCTGAAAGTGTTTATACCGATGAAAATAATGAAGTCGATCAAAATACTGAAGATAATGAAATCAACGAAGTTAATGAAGGCAGCGATGATGATGAAGACTCTAATATAGCTGAAAGCGATAGAGTTGATATTTCAATTGGCATATCTCATGAAAGTGATTCTCATAAAAATACCACATCTCAAAACAAAAATTTAGAAACTGATCAACATTTGGAGCATGATTCTTCTGACTCTAGTTCACTGACTCAAATTGCTCAAATGGCTATGCAACATGCGTTTCCAGAACATGAAAGCAATATTTCTAAAGATAACTTACAGACTAACGATATCAATACTTCAGCAAGTGAAGACTCTAATCGTCCAGATTCCAGTCATCTCAAACAAGCTACACCTCAAAAGGTTTTTAATGATGTTGAAGAACAAAAGCCAGAGCCAATAGTGGGAGTTGGTTTAAATGGAACTCCCATTAAAACACTTCAATTTGGTGGATTTAAAATTTCAAACGTTGGCACTCCTGACACAAGTGTCACATTTACTTTTGGCCAATCATTTAGATCTCCTTCTCCTGAATTACAACAAAACTCTTCTAGCAAATCAGTTGAAGACATTGAAAGTGAATCTCAAAACGTTCTTCCTAAAAACATTATGGAGGATGAAAATGAAGCACAAAAACCTACGTCATCTTTATTAGACTATGAGGTAGTATCAGAACCTTCAAAGAACGTTGAAAAGGCTGAAGAAGTCCATACTGATAATAAATATAATATTTCGGAATCAGAAACTGAATCTAAAAAAACCAACGAAGCAGAAAAGCAAGCTCCCTTCAGCTTTTCCTTTTCCAACAGGACATGGTTTGCTCCGAAGTCTCAAATTGATGTTGGATACAGCTTTGGTCAGTCGGTAGCTTCTTCTCAATCACCAGCAGAGCTTCAACCTCAACCTCTTCCAATCGAAAAAGAAATTAGTTCTACGGTAGCTCAACTTCAAACAAAAAAATCAACAGATGGCCCTGATTTTTTAGGTAAGATAATTTTTTGCTATACTTTTTAATATTTTTGCTAACCAAACAACACAATAGACTCTCAAATATTTACACCTTCAAAATCAAGCGATGGTAGCTTTCAAGAGAATATTAAAGAATCTGATACTTTTAAAACCTACGAAAATGTAACTCAAACTGAGGTACAATCTGAGAATCTTTCCAATTCAAAGGAAAACATAGAGTTGCGTGATGAGGAAATAAATGATATACGGGATAACCACAAAGAACAAAAACCATCAAACAACGATGACAGTTCGATTGCCAATATTGGTAGTATATTAGAAGACAAATCAGATTATTATGGCTCCCCAGATATTCACGAAGATCATATGGAAATCGATAGCAAGATTCAAGAAGAGCATGGCAATTCTCCTGAATATAGGAAATATTCCGAAGACCTTAAAAATGACGATGTTTCTGGAGAAGATTCTGAAAGTGATGAAGAAATGATTGATGCTGATCAAGCTGAAAAAACCAATGATGTTGAAAATAATGAAATCTCATCAGCTCAAAAACCTATGGATATTGATCCAGAATTGCTTGCTTTAATGGGTTCTCAGATTAAATCGCAAGAAGAGAACTCTGCAGATAACAAACACCAGTATGCTGATGGTTATTCCTACCAAGAATCAGACCATAATATGGAAGATGAAGACCTTTATCATGAATCAGATGCTAGCGATTCTAGTGGTTCTAGTGATCAACATGATTCTATCGATCAATATAAAAACGACTCAAATTCATCTCAGCAGCAGAATAATGACATGCCATCATCGTCATTTAATGCGGAGGGTCAAGAATTTATTGAAATATCTGATTCATCAGATGATGAGCAAATTGACAAAATACCTCCTCAAGCTTCTATGGATACTTTTCAAAATGAAACCAGCAGTCATTCATTGAATCATAGTGAAAATGACAAAATGGAATCTCATTATGATGAGTCTACGGAAACCAAAGGTCATGGAAATATGATTATTGAATCTGACAAAGAAAATGACTCTAATTCAAAAAAAGACTTTAATCAAGAAGAAGAATTAGAAAGTAAAAATTTTAGCGAAAATGAGCCAAAAGATCACTCAGGTTACGCTGAAAATTTACAGCCACAAGAAAAAAATCAAAATCAATCCAACCTTGAACAAGACCATGAGATTCAAAAAAAACAATCAAACAGCATTGGTAGTAGTGGTGATGAAAAAAATATATCTGATAATCACAAACCATACCAACAAAACAATTCCCAATCAGATAACGATTCAGACATTGAAAGTCAAGACTCAGAACCTGAAAAAGTGGAAAGCGTGTCTAATCATATTGATGATATTAATAATGATAATCAACTCAGTCCACAAAGCAATAGCCGTACAGATAATTATGACGACTCACACTCTTCCTCTTCGGAAGATGAAAATGAAGATGTATCAATTCAGCAAGCAGCTAGATCACTTATCGGACAAGCTATTGATGACTCGTTTAATAGAAGTCATTCTGATGATGGTGAATCAATCTTGAGTGCTATTGATCAATCAATCAACAAAACTATGAAAAACATTGAGTCTTCTTTTGACGATGTCATTGATAGAATAGTTGAACGAAGTGCCTCTGTGGAAAACTTGGAACAGCCTTCTAATACTAGTCCAACAGAGGATTCTCATAATGTTAGTTTTAATTCTGACACCGAAGATATCAGTAGTGAGGCTACTGATAACGAAGCTTCGGCAATTTACTTTGATGCAGTTTCACAGCCAACTGAACCATCTAATGATGCTACTGCAATCTCACAAAATGAAAATGATGAAACTGAAGAGGAAGAAGATGATACTGAGTTTTTTGATGCTGAAAGTTATGAAACTAATAGCCAACATAGGGAACTTCTCATTATAGATGGCTCTTTTGAACACCGAAACCTAGATCATGGCCAAGAAGCAGATACAACGATAGAAGCCAAAAAAGACGAATCTTTGGGTGATAATTTGTCAGATTCTGTCAAGGTTTCGAGGGCCTCAGTTCTTTCAGCTACTTCTGACAACGAAGAGATATTACAACAGAATTTAGGCTCAGAAAATTCAGATATTGAGTCACTTGACAAGGATTCTTCTTCAAGCAAATCTCTTACTTCAGACGAAGAACCTCAACCCAATACGCCAAGTTTTTCAGAAAAAAACAAAGGTACAGATAATCAACCAACAGACAGAGGCAATAAGCCAGAGCAATCCAGCAGATCCCAATCAGTGTTATTGACATCTGGTAGTGAAAATTCAAATTCTATTGCAGAACCAAAATATGAGGAGAGCAGTAGTGATTCAACTGAGGATAAAGCACACATTTCAAGTCCTAGAAATGTCGAGACAAATTCTCTGATGAAAAGTCATGAATCCTCCAAAGAAATAACACTTAATATTCAAGATGAAGAAAATGAGGAAAAGCCAATTCTAATTGAAAAGCAAGACGAACAAGATATTGATAGTTCCGATATGTCTGACTCGGATGAGCTGGAAGTGGATGACAATGATGATATGGAGGTAGATGTCATTGTATCTCCTTCACCTGATTCTAAATTCGAGGAAATAGAACCTTCATCAGACGACTCAGATATGATAACTGATAACCCGGAGGAAGTTCAAAACGAAGTTTACGATGAGCCTATGGAAGAAGCTGAAAGTTTCACGGAAACACGTCAGCCAGATAATATTGAATTTTCTCCAAATGAAGAATTACTCGCTGAGCCCAAAAGTGATGAAATGGATGTTGATGAGCCTAAAAACAATGATGCTATAGAATCCGATAAGCTTGAGACCAGTGATGAAATAGAAGAGGATGAACCTGAAGAGATGGAAAATCTTTCTATGGATGACAATGGTGAAGACAAGCCTGCTCAGAATATATCTGTTAATGAGGGCGTCAAAAGTGAAAGCTCTTCTCGTGATTCAAGTTCATCTATTGAGATGATTGACGAGGACACATACAACAACACTTCTTCAGCCATTGAGGATCATTCCAATTTCAACAAAATACATGAAAAATCATCTGACAATGACAAAGATTCAGAATCTTCCGAACCTTCAAGTAATTCCAGAAATACTACTAGTGATGATGTTTTGCTTCTTGAAAAACATGAACCAGAAAACTCTGCTAAAGAAGACGAAAACAATAATTCTGGCTCTTCGCGTGAAGAACCTGGAGAAATACGCCCATTAGTCTCTAATGAGAAAAATGATTCATTAGAGAAGTATCAAAAAACAGACAGTAACGAGTCACAATCAGATGAACCTTCTACTGATTCCAATGATAAAGATGGAAAAAGCAAGCCGCAGTCCGTACCTAATGCTGAACACAACAATTCTGCTTTTGAAGATCAATTACACTTGAATAGCTCTTCAAGCCATTCTGGTGTTGAAGGTTTTAAGAATAGATTGGTGTCATCATCTCCTATTGCAGAAGCTGATAAACAACCTTTTGAAGACAATTCACACAAAACGGCAGCTAAACTCGACAATGAAAATCTTGAAACAAGACTAAAATCAGCATCATCTTCCGAATCTCAAAGTCCCACTTTTAGAGAAGATGGGCAACAAAAAGAAAATACGACTTCTAAACCCGATACCAAAAAGCAAGAGAAAATTACTGTTGTCGAAACAGATGATAATGAGAATAATAAAAATAAGCAATATTCAACCATAGAAGATGATGATGTGCAATTAATTGGTGAGTCAACAATATCAGACAGTAATAAAAAGAGTGAAGCATCTGATGAAGATGAGGGCAGGAAAAGTATTCAAGAAACCGAGAACAATGACGATTCAATGAATCAGGATGCCGAAGCTGATTCAGAGAAAAGTCAAATTATCGATGCTGACAGAGACCCAACCAAACCGCAAGATGAAACTAGAGAAAACAGTATTGAACTCATTGAAACAAATCAAAATGTGGATCTTGATGTCCCTGAACAATCTGGCCAAAATAATGCACATCAAGTACAAATGGATTCACAAGATTTGGTTCGTGTCGAGGTATCCTCTCAAACAATTGCTTCTAACATTTCCATTGATAATCAACATGCTGCCTCTAAAAACGTTTTTGAGCAGAAATCTGTCAAAACTTTACAAAGTTCAGTGGTCCAGTCGTCATCTGAAAATGCCATTATGGAATCTGCTAAGACATCCCAGGTAACAGAGGTTAATACAGTTAATTACAATCAAATCTACACTGAGTCTAACGAAGTTGCCTTACCCCAACATTCCCAGCCTCAGATTTATTCTCAACCCCCATCCGCTGTATCTGCCAATACGTCAAATCCCAATTCAATTCAGCAATACCAGCAACCACAGCCCATGGCTCAGGTTTTAAATCAGAATCTGATCCAAAACCAGCCAGTCCACAATTCTTATGAGCAACAGCATCTTCCCCAGCTATATTTTCAGTACTCCCAACATCCACAACCACAATATCCTATTCCTCAACCAGAATATCAATATTCTCAACAAGCTCCAGGCCAGTTTCAACAATATCAATATGGGCAACCTTCACACGAAGCACCAGTATCCTATAATATTCAACAATCTCAACAAATCCCAGATTATCAACAATATCAACAGCAATATGAGCAGGCGCAAATGCAGAATTATCAGCAATCCCAAGCTTATCAGCAAACAAATGTTCAATCTCAGGAACAGCATAGCATTCCTGTATGGAACTATGAAGCACATGCAGCAACAAATACATCCGTTGATACTGATTCTCTTCAACAGCACAACGCTGAATATCCTTCAACTCCCTCACACACCGAAATTTCATCTCAGCCTGGAACGCCTATAGATCAAGAAGATCATTCTGAATCAGTGGAAGATGCACCTGCCACACCTACTCCTAAAACAAGAGGTAGAAAACCAAAAAGAGGATCTACTCGAGGCCGTCGTAGCAGTAAACGTCGTGGCCAAAGTTCTACTACATCATCTGAACAACCAGAGACCCCTTCAACACCTTCAGAAAACCAGCCTCCCAAAAGAAAGAGAGGCAGACCAAGAAAAAATCAATAATTTAATAACTTATTTAAATCTGTATATATATATGACGTGAATATGTAATAATTTATTCGAATAAATACTTTTTCGTGTAATTATATGACCATATTTAAAGTGGTTCAAAATGTTTGATGGGTGACTGACAATTTTGCTTCAATTTCTTTTTTACTACTACCAAGAACAACACAAAAAAAAAGAGGTCACTTTTTTATTTTTTACTTCTCCATTTTGTTTTTTTTTATTTTTTATTTCAACCCTCTTAAACTGTTATTCATATAATGTTTCCAAACGCAGTTCGCCTACAATTTCGAAGATATGCCTTAGCCGGTTTATCTAAGCCAAGGACAATTCTTAGTCGAAATGCTAAAACAATTGTTCCATGCGCAACCTCACTAAGGGTTACTCCATTGAATCATTTCTCAACATCATCAGCAGTTTTCAAAAAAGCCTCAAAGAAGGGCTCTAGTCCTAAAGCAAAGAGCAAAGATGAACATGTTGATAGTGTTGAAGATGTCGTCAACTTTGCTGAAGTCGAACAGAAAATGCAACACGCAATTGATGCATTTAAAGAACGTGCTGCTGTGATCAAACAAGGGAAATATACAATCCAGGCTATTGAAGATATCCTTGTTCCTATTGGCCATCACCTGGAACCAGCCAAAACCGGTTACGAAAAGAAGGACATTATCATCACTGAACCAGTCAAGAATTTGGCAAGAGTTGCTTCCAAAGGTCCAAAAACCATTACAATTACTGTGTTCGACCCAGCTTCAATTAAGAGAATTATTAGTGCAATTATGGCAGCAAACCTGAATCTCAACCCATTGCCTGATCCAAAGCAACCTGACCAAGTTTTAAGAATCTCTTTACCTCCACATACCTCGGAAATCAAGCAAGAGATTATTAAAAATCTCAAGGCAGAGTATGATCATTTTAGGGCATCCCCCGCTAAGCGTTCACTTACTTCAATACGCGAAGATGTTATGAAGCACTTGAAGAAGGCCAATTTGCCCAAGGACGACGCATATACTACCAAAGAAAAGCTAGAAAAGTTGTTTAAGAATTACTCAACTAAATTACAAGAAGCATTCAAAGCAGTAGAAGCTTCAGTAATGAAAGAATAATCTGTGTTTGAATAAAATACTCTAAATAATTATTTTCTATGTATAGTTGAACACTCCTATCCTATTGTAAAGTGTATGGATATATTATTATAACAAAATGAACTCTGTTTATTTGGTTAATCAAATGTTAATTTTTCACCTCAAATAAATGCTAAAGGGTGGGCTTCAAGCTGACATTATGAAGCGGTTCTTCCAAGTTCTATTAAACCTTTTACCCGTGTCCAAAGGCCCCAGCCGTATCCTACGACGTTGATGGTCTTTGCAATTTTCCATGCTCGCTTAACGTCGGGAATAGGGTAGTCCATCGGCTTAGGGATTGAACTGTGTATAAACGGAAATCTATCCCTGCAAACAGATTTTTGCAGGCACAATCCTTGTAGACCTTCTTCTCCTCCGAATTTACCATAACCACTGCCCTTTGCGCCTCCAAAAGGTAATTGGCACACATAATAAAAGGCAAAGTCGTTCACAGAGACGTTACCGGATTTGACGCCATGAATGACTTTTTGAATATCGCTTTCACTCTTGCCAAAGACAGTAGCTCCTAATCCATATTCCGTCGAGTTTGCAATTTCAATGGCCTCTTCAACAGTTTCAGCCTTAAAAAGTAACAGTACTGGACCAAACACTTCTTGCTGTGCAATTGCCATATCTTTGGTTACACCAGTTATTAAAGTAGGCTGAAAGTAATGACCTTGAGGGTATCTAGGATTAATGTATTGAGTTCCACCACATACTAAATTAGCACCTTGGGAGACTGCAAGTTGGATGAGTTCCTCTAGTGCGGGAAATCTCAAATCTGTGATGGTAGCACCCATATCCAAATCTTCACGTTGATCAATCGAAGATCCCAATCGGAGCTTAGGTATTCTTTCTGCAAGAGATTTAGAAAGATATTCGTAGCTTTCTGGAAGAGCAATAACACGTTCAATTCCAATACAGTTTTGACCTGAAGATTGGAAGGTGCCTCTCATGATGTAGGAGCAAACGTTTTCCATGGATTTCATATTTCCATCCTTGATAAAGTCATCTAGCACTATAAATGGATCTTTACCTCCAAGCTCAACAACAACTGGTGTCATGGGAGCTGCTGCTGCCTTCACTACCTTTTCGGCAACTGGTCTTGAGCCAATAAAAGTGATGTGAGAAAGGCCGGGATGTGATGTCAGGTAATCGGCATCTTCAGGCCAGCAATAGACAATGTTGACGAGATCTGGATCAAATCCGTTAACCTTGAGAGCTTGTTTGGCAATCTTAATAAAGTATCTGGAAGACCAAACGACAGATTCCGAGCACTTTACAACGATACCGTTGCCAGAAAAGATTGCAGCAACAACAGGTCCCATCAAGTTGTGAAGAGGATAATTCCATGAAACCAGTGCAGCTACAACTCCGAGTGGTTCGTAGATTACCTCTGCACTCTTATATGAGAATAAGATGTTTGCAGGTCCTGGTCTTTTTGATGGTTTTAAAGCGTTTTCGCCATGTTTTACAATCCAATTGATTTTTTCAAGAGTAACAAGGATTTCACCTAAGGATGCGTCAAGCATTGTTTTTCCTGAATCGCGGCAGGCAACCCGTGCAATATCTTCTTGGTTGTTATTAATAAAATTGGAGATAGTGTTGAGAACTTTTCGTCTCTCGCTGAAAGATGTTTGTGCCCAGGTGATTTGCGCCTTGCGGGTCTTTTCAATAATGTCATCCATTTCGTAAGTAGTAAGAGCCGGAATAGAGTCTAGCGATTGGCCGGTAGCTGGACAATAACATTGAATGTTTTGGGGATTAGCTGGGTCACGAATAGACACAGGTGATAGTCGTTTTCCTTTCCAATGAGGAAGCGCCTCTTCCGGTGTTTGAAGTGTAAAGGTTACAGGTCGCTCATTTTTAGAGGGTTTGAAAAAAAGTTTGTAAACTAAGTATATTGAAGCTAGAGTGGTAGCTAATGCAATGGAGTTAATCGATTCAGTAGAGGTTAATGATGTAGAGATAGAAGACCATGAAGAGGAGTTCCACCAGGAACCTACAGTTTCTGTTGGTTGAGATGTCAAATCAGATTTATTCATGATTTTTAATGTAAACACAGGAGACGATAAAATTTTTTTAGTGTTTTTATGCTTTAGTCAATGGTAAATTGAATTTTTTTGTCAACAAATTCTGAGACATTGAGTCCGATTGAAGATAAAGATATTTGACCAAAAGCAAAAAGAAAAAAAGTACAGCAATGAGTAGAAGAGAATTTGATGAAAGATGGAGACACTGAAATAAAAATATTTACAAAGGTTTGTTACGAACAAGTTTTGTTGGCCGGAAGGTTGGGGGTTGGTGTCCCACGTGATGGTCTTACTATGAAGAGTAATTCCTACGGGCTTACAAAAAAACTAAAGGAACCATCTCTGTAACCCTTCCAAATCTGAAATCAATTGATAGTATTAATAAAGTAATGAATAGTTGATTTAAAAGTTTATGAAATGAAAAAATAACACAATGATAAAGGGCTATTTAACTATGTCTAGCTCAAGATGAAAAGGATTTGAGCAGAAAATATGAGGAAGGGATTAATATACGATCGAGAAAAAATTAAGAATATTTAGCGAGCATTGATGTGCATCTTTGGCTTAGGTGTTGAGACAGCTTCCAAAAGTTGTTTTACTACACCGTCTTTACCCTTGGCAGCTTGTTTCTTGATTGTCTCAAGTTCAGATTGGACTGAAGCATTGGCTTCTTCTTCGGCCTTAGTGGAGTTGCCCGCGTGTTCTGCTTCAAACTTTTGAAATTCTGCTTCTTTTTGCTTCTTGTAAGCTTCAATTTCAGCAGCAGCATCAGTCTTTGCTGATTTCAGACGCTGAGTTCTGTCTTTATGCAATTGAGAAAAAACACGAAATTAGAATGGGTATAAAAAAGTAAATAAATTGAATGGTTGTATACTTACAAGCACGAGCACTTTGAACAATTTCATGAGCCTTTCTTTCGGCCTATTAAATTACAAAAAAAAAAAAAAAAAAAAAAAAAAAAAAAAAAAAAAATTGAGCATGATTAATACTTTGGATCATCTACCTTATAATTGATTGTGTTGGTTATCTATATCGATTACTTACTTCGAGAAGAGTTTGAATACCTGAGGAATTTTGAGCGGACTAAAGTTAAGTCAAAAGTTAAAGTGTTAGTAATTCGAGAAATGTTTTTCATAGTGATAAAAAAAATACTTACCATTATTAATGAATAAATAGTTTGGGTTATAGACTGACTATCAAAAAGTTGAAAAGAGCTGCAAATTAAGGGAACATTAGAAGAGCTTCCGTTTTTTGGGTGGTGTTTGAAAAATGATGAATGCTGCGTATTTAGATCACATGATGATTGTGGCCACAGTAGTGTATATCTCAGTCCAAAAAATGTAGGATCTAGTATTGATAATATTTTTTTCGTCAAATTTCTATCTAGATATTCAACTTTTTTCAAAAAGCTTTTTATTTGTATTATTTATACTATTATTATAGTTCACTATTGCATCAAATGGATAAATCAGAGAAAAGTTTAATAATAGATATATCTGACTCTGCAGCTCAGGATTTCACACTTTTAGACAAATCGATAAATAATTCATCATCAGATCAAGTACTTCCATTAGAAAGTCAACAAGATAAGCCTTTATTGCAATCATTATGTTCCATATGTCACGTAAATACTCCAAAATATCAGTGTCCAGCATGCGGAATCAAGTCGTGCTCACTTGACTGTTGTGTGAAACATAAAGTACAAAAATCGTGTTCAGGATTAGTAGATCCAACAAAGTACCAGTCAAGATCAGATTTGGTGTCAAATGTTCATTTGATGAATAGAGACTACAATTTTCTACAAACTATAGATAGACAATTCCACGTTAGTCTGAATATAATAAACGACAAAATGTCAAATAATCACACAAGTGTAATTCAAAACAAAAGAAAACGAGGAATGGTTATGCCACGGTCAAATAACCCGCCTGAAGAATTGCAAAATGACAACCAATCTGAAAGATTAAAACGGCCACGATTTGTGCCGGGAACTGAAGACGGAAGGTATATAACAATAAACAATGTCAAAATATATCAATTGCCTCCTGGGCTGTCAAGATCTATGCAAAACAAGACGGGCTATGCAGGCAAAAAATCAAAGTTTTGGGCTTGGACCATTGAATTTTTCTATAAGCAATCAATTCCTGAAGAAAACAGTAACACTTCTTCAATTTTGGAATCAATATCAAAAATAACAAAAGAAAACGCAAAGAAGGAAGAGAAAAGGGAGTCAGAATTTCAATGTAAACTTTGTCACATTATACCGGAAACCGATAAACTACAGGATGTTGTAAAAAAGTTTCTCAAACTTTCAGTTCAGCCTGAATCAAAAGATACTTCAAACATGAGTAGCATATCTAGTATAAATCCAGGAATAGTTGAAATTAATGAAGAGAATACCGACAACACCAACATCAAAGAAAACAACGATTTGGAATTAAAAACAGAAGAGAAAGACAAAGATGACAAAGCAAAGACCGGATGCCGATATAATTATTACTTGAAAAAGATTTACACTCCAGCCAATAAGCCGCAGTTGATCAAATTGGATGGGGAACTGACTATTCAAGAAAACTTAGACGGAAAATCGGTAATTGAGTTTCCTTCCATCTATGTTCTTGCTGAAAATGATGAGCTACCCAAAAACTTTACTATTGTAGATGATGTTACCAGTGATGATAGTTTAAGTAGCAGTGACACTACTAGTAGTGACGACAGTACTAGTAGTGATGACAGCAGTAGTGATGGCAGTACCAGTGATGATGATAGTGACGAAGATGATGACAACAAAACCTCAGAAGAAAGTGAAAATGTCGAATCCAAACAACTGAGTGAACAGGATGACAGTGATGACGAGCCACCAGAAGAATCCTCATATAAAGCACAAGAGGTGCTGTTATAAATTATCTTGTACCAATATACTATTTATGGTCTTTTTGTTTTGGTTAGAGAAGGCCCTCCACCTTTGCACAGTTCCTCGGCCCATGATAGAGAAACTGAGGTTTATTAGCAGGGTGGGGTGTATCTGTAATAAAAAAATGCCGTCTGGTAAATGCTACTGTAAAACTACCCCACAAACTCGCTTACATCAAAATAATTGACTTAATTGATCTATGCTATAAAAACGCTTACATTTCCAAATCAAATTGTAAATTTTTTCATTAAAATAAAACATCATTATATAAATCTCAATTTTATTATACATAGACATCTAAATATATTCTAACTTACATTAATATCATCACAATGGTTCTTGCTGGTACAGAATTTTCTCCATCTGTTCAGAGTCGTATTCCTGTATATCCAGTTGTGTGGGATTCAGCTATTGACCCTAAAGGAAGTCCATTCGTTACAAAGGTACGTTCCTTGAAGGTTCCAAGAGGTCAAAAACAAGCAGTCGCACTTCCCAACTCTGAGCGCCCAGGATACTCAAAGGTTTACAGAAATGTTCACACTTCAGACAGATTGGTTTCGGTTGTTCATCCAGATGCACAAACGGTCGATACTGTATTTAGAGCTGCTGCAAAAGAAGTTCCAAACTCATTGTGTATGGGTGAAAGAAAATACGACCAACAAACCAAAACGTGGGGGTCATACATCTATCAAACTTTTGCTGAAATTGATGAAAGAGTCTCTCATTTATGTTCGGGAATTATTAACGTTGTCGAACAACATATCCACTTGGAACCATTCCAGGAACAGTATGTTGTGGGTTTGTACGGCCCCAACAGCAGAAACTGGGTTATCACTGACTTGGCGTGCTCTAGAACTGCACTGACAGCCGTTCCATTATATGATACCTTGGGTCCCGAATCTACAAAGTACATTGTCAACTTGACTAATATGCCAATTATTTTTGCATCTATTTCGCACATCCATTATTTGCTTTCCGTTAAAAGTGAGCTTCCGACTTTGAAAATTATTGTTTCCTTGAATGAACTGGATGATCCCGATTACTACGAACATCCGGGACACTCCAAGAGAGATGTTTTGAACGCCTGGGCCGAATCAGTTGGTGTCAAGTTGTATTCCTTTGAAGAAATTGAAGAACTCGGAAAGCATCATCCTAGAGAACACAGAGCCCCCATATCACAAGACATTTTCACTATCAACTTTACATCTGGTACGACTGGTAACCCTAAGGGTGTTATATTGAGACACAGTAACATTGCTGCTGGTGTTTCCATTGTTAAGTACAGTGAGTTTTTCAATGGTGATGGCACAGACTGTTTTCTTTCCTTTCTGCCTTTGGCCCATATCTATGAACGTTTAAATATTCATGCGTTGTTATCACAGGGCAACAGAATTGGTTTTATTCACGGAGACATTGCTACTACGTTGTTTGATGACATCAAGGAGTTCAAGCCATCCATGATCTGTGGTGTACCTCGTATTTGGAATAAGATGGTTGTTAGCATTAAGACTAACACTATTGAAGCTCCTGGAAAGGTTGGTGAAATGTCTAAGAAGGCTTATCAAGCTAAGCTGGACCACATGAAGAAGACTGGAGAATTTAGACATCCTCAAATAGACCCTCTTTGGACAGACAACATTAGAAAGCAACTTGGATTTGAAAATACACGTATTGTCAATTCAGGATCTGCTCCAATATCTAGTGAGAACATTGATTTTGTAAAGTTAGCTTTGGGTGTTGAATTTGTACAAGGCTACGGCTTGACTGAAAGCACTAGTGGTGTCTGTGTTTCTTTGCCCGGGGATGTCGATTCTGCTGGCTCCAACGGACCTATAATACCTACTACCGAAGTTTGTCTTCGAGACCTTCCTGAAATGGGATACTCTATTAATGACAAGCCTAATCCACGAGGAGAGCTTATGCTAAGAGGACCTCAAATTTTTCAAGGCTATTATAAAAATGAAGAAGAGACTGCAAAGGCTATTGAACCTGATGGATGGTTCCATACTGGTGATGTTGCTATGATTGATGAGCTTGGTAGAATATACATTGTTGATAGAGTTAAAAACATGTTCAAGCTTGCCCAAGGTGAATATGTTGGTCCAGAAAGAATCGAGTCTTTGTACAGTTCTGCCAGTCCTCTTATCAGTCAAATCTTTGTGGATGGTAACTCTTTTGAAACGTACTTGGTCGGGATCATTGGTGTTACTGTTGAACTATACGTTGCGTTGCTTAAATCCAAGCTTGGTATTTCTATTGATCCGACTAATGTTCAAGAATTAGAGGCTTCTTTCAAAAGAAAGGACGTCAGAAGAACAGTTCTTAAGCAAATTAATCATGACATCAAAAATGCTAAATTGAAAGGCTTTGAACAAATTAAAAATTTGACCTTGTTTTTGGAACCATTGAATACATCGAATGGAACATTAACTCCAACAATGAAAATCAAGAGGCCAGATTGCCGCAGATACTTCAATTCGTATACTAGTGAAATGTACAAAGAGGGAATGTTGTTGGATGAACAACCATCTAGATTATAAATAGCTTGTTTTTTAATATAGCAAAAATACAAATTTAGTCAATTATCTCAAATTGTAATTATTATGTAATATCACAATTGTGTAATGTCATATCCCCCGTTTGACAAGGCCAAACCCACCAGCCAGCTTGCCTTTTTATCTCAAAAGTTGCCTCCCTTTTTATATATAACCTTTGTTGCTTTTTTTCCCTTTTTCTTTCCCTTATATCTGATTATATTTCTGCTGTATACTGTGCTATAGTATCCGACATTGCTTCAAACTCAGACAAACACACTTTAGTATTTTGATAAATATTTAATCAACATGGATGAGGAATACGATGTTATCGTTTTGGGTATGAAATGATACAGATACAAATTGCTGTTTTTAGTTTTTATAATTTCATTTTTGACTAACAATTTATTATCATTTAATTACTTTTTTTGTTTTAGGAACCGGTATATATCAATTGATATTTCTAGGGCCCAGTGCTTTTTTCTATAGTAACTGAACTTATCTAATTGTTTTTTTTTCTTGTTTTTTTTTTAAACTACCTTTAGGTCTGACCGAATGCATTCTCTCTGGTATTATGAGTGTTGAGGGCAAAAAAGTCCTTCACATTGATAGACAAGACCATTATGGTGGGTAAGTATTCGATCTGGTCGTTTAGACTTACGTCTTCCCCTCAATTGTAAAAAAAAAAATACACACCAATTTCATCTATTACCGCATTTGTTCCATACTAACGCTTTATCAATTATATTAATTAAAGTGAGAGTGCTTCGCTCAATTTAACAAATCTCTACAAGAAGTTTCGACCCTCTCAAAAACCCGCAGAAGCTCTCGGTAAGGACCGTGACTGGAATGTTGACTTAATCCCCAAGTTTGTAATGGCTGGAGGAGAACTCACAAAGATTCTCACTCAAACCGACGTCATTCCATACCTTGAATTTGCTCAGATCTCAGGATCCTATGTCTACAGAGATGGAAAGATTGCCAAGGTTCCAGCTACCCAAATGGAAGCCATTAAGTCTTCGCTTTTAGGTTTGTTTGAAAAACGCCGTGTTCAAACATTTATCGAGTTTGTTGGCAACTACAAGGAAGACGATCCATCTACACACCAAGGCATCGATTTGGACAAGGTTACCATGTCTGACCTTTACGTTAAGTTTGGTTTGGGATCTGGTACTAGAGATTTTATCGGTCACGCTATGGCTCTCTGGACTACCGACGACTATCTTAACAAGCCTGCCAGAGAAACCGTCGAAAGAATCATCATGTACTTACACTCAGTTGCCAGATATGGCAAGTCCCCCTACATTTACCCTCTCTATGGTCTTGGTGATCTTCCCCAGGCTTTTGCTCGTTTGTCTGCCGTCTATGGTGGCACTTATATGTTGAACACACCAGTTGACGGCATTGAATATGGTGAAGATGGAAAGGTTACTGGTGTCAAGTCTGGAGATAAGGTTGCTAAGGCAAAGATTGTAATTGGTGATCCTACATACTTCCCAGATAAAGTTCGCAAGACTGGTGAAAGGGTCATCCGAGCAATCTGCATTTTGGATCATCCAGTCCCCAACACCAACGATGCAGACAGTTTACAAATCATTATTCCTCAAAATCAAGTAAAGAGAAAACACGACATATACATTGCTGTTTTGTCTTCTTCTCACTTTGTCTGCTCTAAGGGTCACTATTTGGCTATTATCAGTACTACAATTGAAACTGATCAGCCTCATGTTGAAATTGAGCCGGCCTTTAAGTTGCTTGGACCAAGAGTTGACACTCTTATGGGTATTGCTGATATCTACGAGCCTATTGAAGACGGAACCAAAGACAATGTATACATTTCCAAATCCTATGACGCCACTTCACATTTTGAAACCACTACCGATGACGTCAAGGACTTGTATTTCAGAATTACTGGCAAGCCATTGGATATTAAGAAGAGAGCCCGAGAAGAACAAAATGAGCAATAAGGAGTTATATTTGTACTAGTTATAATTAATTATATATTTAAAAAATTAACAAACTAACTATTATTTTATTGTGGAAAGAGTTAATAACCAACTTTATTTTTGTAAATTTTTAAAGGTTTTTAATTTTTTTTGTTTTTGTCTCCACCATTTTGTTAATCTAATTTTTTTTTTTTTACTCCTTCTTTATTCTCTTTATTTATTTTTTCTCCTGCCTGTCATACATACAAATTATTTTCTTTGATAGATCATTAAAGGAGAGTTAAGTAAATTTAACTTTTTCATCATCAAATTGTTCATGATTTAAATATTATTGAATAAATTCGATAGAAAAATTTTTTTTTATCTAATCAATCTGAAACGCTCATTATTTTTCATCCATCCGCTTAACAAAAAAAAGCTATAGAACTCGATGGTGACAATATTATTAACAATAGCAATACTATTATGAGTTTCAATGAACACTTCTCCTCGTCAGCGACTTTTCTACAAAACACAACCTATGATGACAACACAATCGTGCTAGATACAGGCATGATGGCAAGCCCAGATTCGGCGGTGGTTCCAAAACTTTACGTTCCTCAGCCCATCAGGGCGAGTAGACATCAAAAATCTATTATTTCTTTGGACAGTATTTTTGGAGCCGAAGCCTCAAAAACAGCCGGCAATAATTCAGAGAGCGGTGAAATTAGGCCATGCATAAACAACAATAACAACACAAACAATCAACAGCAGCAAGAGTTGAACAACAACAGTGCACAACAGCTGGAACAAATCATTGCTAAATCAAAGCATCTAACCCTTAATGGTGACGACGGCAGTAAAAATCCAAACGTCATTGTTGATTCTCAGCACAACAACCAGGCTGACTTTTACAGTAAATACAATAGCTACCATCATCAGTTTGGTGGGCATCGAAGGGGTAATAGCAGCAGCTTCCATCTACGTAGCCATAGTCGAAGTCTAAGTCAGCAACTAGCAGCCGCGTATACAGATGTCATTCCATTTCCAGCATTAGTCTCATCGTCTGGAGAGCAATCTTCGAGTAAAGCAAACAGGAGCTCACTAAATTCAGAAAAAATGCATAGTAGCAGTAGCAGTTTAACTAGTGGAAACAATAGCCGGGGGGCTACAGCCACTTCTAGAAAGAGCTCGTTGCTAGAACGCTGGGACTACCAAAATGTCAAAATCAGTGGGCAAAACATGATTGGGGAAACTGATGTCTCATTTCTAATGCCATCATGGTCGAGCAACAAAACTTTCATGAACAAGGTTTCTTCTGATCAGCAGCCGTTTGTAGATAATGTGCAACAACAGCAAGATTTTTCTTCAAACTCGGATAACGGATACATGGACAGTCAACAAAACCTAAGGAGTGGACATAATCGTAATGGTGGAAACCTGATGCAAACAGAAAACGGTGCCAAACAGCACATGCATATGCATAAAGTCGACAGTGACGGAATAGATTCCCGAGTAGAAGAGTGTATGGATAAATACAATAGTAGAACCAACAAACGCAATGATGAACTATTTGGCAATGAACCTGGCAAAATGGCTCCATCGTATCAATTTCCAGGAAATAACAGTAATAATAATAATAATAATAACAATAACCAAGAAAAGGATCATCTGCTCTTTTCTCAGTTTAGTTCTCAGTCTCCTCCTCAACGCCCTAACGCTCCTCATAATCAATTCAACAGTAACAGTTCAAGACCAAATCTCCATGTAAAAACGTCGTCGCTTTCTTCATTCTTACCCTTTAACAATAACGTTTTAGGCAATAACAACACTGAAAACTCAAATGATGAATACATGATGAACACAGAGGAAGAAGCAACGTTCCAGCCAATCCACATTTACTCACCATCGAACGAGGCTGTAGAAGAGATTTTCCAAATCATGAAGCATGGAAGCAACAACAATGGAATGATCAACGATCACGAGTATTTTAATTACAGTAGTTTTGAATTTGACCGTCATGCAAACAACACATTTACATTTGAGCATCAGCAACAACAAACAATGCTGACTTCAAGCGTTGATTTATCAAACATGAAGCACGATGGTGACGATGAAATGGAGTTTTCTAGTGGTGGAGATAATAACAGCAGTCAAATGATGAATCTACAACAGCTTCATCAACAACGAATGGCTGCAATAAATCCAATATGGAACAATAATAATAACAACGACACGCCTATTTCTCCAATATCTAGAAATATAAACAGAAACCCTATTATATTCAATGAATCTTTTAATCGATTTGGAAATTCAAATTTAGATTAAAATTTTTAATAAATAATATATATAAAAAGTAGCTTAGATTTGTATAATATATTTATTTTTAGACAAAAAAAAATTAAAAAATCACCACATATATAATTAAACTATATAAAATTAATAATAATTTTAATTCTTTGTAGTGTCTTCAATCTTGATTCTAACAGCCTTGACTTGAGTGTAGTTGTCCAAACCTTGCTTACCCATTTCTCTGCCGATACCAGATTGGTTGTAACCACCGAATGGAACAGCTTCATGGAAAGCGTTGTAGCTGTTGACCCAGATAGAACCAGCGTTGATCTTGTTAGAAACATCAATAGCCTTGTTAATATCTTGAGTGTGGATACCAGCAGCCAAGCCGTATTCACTGTCATTAGCCAAGTCAATAACTTGTTGAACGGTAGAAAACTTTTCAGCAACAACAACAGGGCCAAAGATTTCTTCTCTGACAATCTTCATGTTGGAGTTGACGTTGGTAAAGACGGTTGGGGCAACAAAGTAACCCTTGGAGTCCAAACGAGTACCACCAGTGACGACTTGGGCACCCTCGCTCTTACCAATGTCAATGTACTTCAAGATGCGCTCCAATTGAACCTTGGAGGTTTGAGAGCCTTGGAAGGTCGATTCATCAAAGGGGTTGCCAACCTTGACGTTTTTGGCAATCTCAGCGACCTTTTCAATAAACTTGTCGTAGACGTCCTCTTGGACATACAGTCTGGAACCTGCGCAGCAGACTTCACCAGAGTTGTAGAAAATACCGGCAGCAGCAATTTCGGCAGCCTTGTCAAGGTCGGCGTCATTAAAGACAATGTGAGGAGACTTGCCTCCCAATTCCAAAGTGACCTTCTTCAAGTTGGACTTGGCAGCGGCTTCCATAATGTATCTACCAGTGGCAGTGGAACCAGTAAAGGCAATCTTGCGGATCTTGGGGTGGTTGGCAATGTAAGCACCGGTTTCACCAGCACCAGAAATGACATTCATGACACCTGGTGGGAGACCGACCTGCTTGGCCAATTCGCATGCAACAAGGGCAGAGAGAGGAGTGGACTCTGCAGTCTTCAAGACTACAGTGTTACCTGTGGCCAGGGCTGGAGCAATCTTCCATGCCCACATGAGCAATGGGAAGTTCCAGGGGATGATTTGGCCGCAAACACCAATGGGTTCTCTCTTTGTGTAGGTAAAGTATCCGTCGTTGGTATCAATCAAAGTGCCATCATTCTTGTCGGCGTAGCCACCGTAGAAACGAATGGTCTTGGCGACAAGGGCAATGTCACCTCTGGCTGAGGAAAGGGCCTTACCGTTGTCGAGAACCTCAATTGAGGCCAGGAGCTCGAGGTTTTCCTCAATCTTGTCGGCCAAGCGAAGCAAAATGTCGCCTCGGAATGATGGGGGAGCCGTGCTCCATGTCTTGAAGGCCTTTTCGGCAGCGTCTACAGCAACGTCAACGTCGGCGTTGCGTGCCAAGTAGACTTGAGTGACGGTTTCTTCAGTAGAGGGGCTTTCTACCGTCAAGAGTTCGCCAGACTTTGATGGGACAAACTCGTTGTTGATAAAGAGACCGGTGGGTTGCTCGTACTTGATGCCATTGGGGAGAGAGATTGGAACAGATAGAGGATGAGATGCAGAGGAGTAGAATTTGTAAGAAGCATAAAGAGATGGAAGAATAGTTGGGCGGCCACCAATTGACTTTGTTAAAAGAGTGGCAGTTGGGCGAAAACGAATAGCTCTTGATGCTGCGTAAAATGCTCTAGTCATTTTAATTATATATGTGATGGTATGTTTTTATATATACTTTTTTTTTAATAATGAAAAAGAATAGGAAGAATTGAATGATGAAGAAAGAAGAAGAAGAAAAAAAAAGTTAAATCTTAAAGGGTTTGAGTTGAGTATTTATATTTTTTTTTTTTTTTACTTAGTTGAAATTTTAATTTATAATCAAACACGATTCTTCAATTATTGTCAAATTACAAATAAAACTTTTTAACGAATAAGGGGAGGGGTGAGAAAGAGAGTTTTTTTTTACTAAGATTATAGAAATCTCCGGAATACTGGAAAAAAGCAATCTTTTTTCCGTCAACATTAAAGAAAGAGTAAAACAAAAAAAAGGTGCAGTGCCTGAATTTGTGGGGTTTACTGGTTAATTCTGTTGTAAAGAATTAAAAAAAGGCCTCAGGCATAGTAACTACAAATCATATGCCCAATTGTTTTTTGTACTCCATCTTGGTCAAAGGGCTCTTACACCGAAAAAATTCAATACCGTTTTTTTTGTTTGCTCTGTGGTATCGAAATAAATAAAGGAGCGAGAGGAAGAGGGGTGGTGATACTCTGGGCATTGGGAGATTGGTTGTAATTAGCGCTAACCTCCTCCGCCTATTCTCACCAAACCCTCGGCAAATTATTCTATTTAGTTCGAAGGTAATTTGCTACCTTGATAATAAAAAATAAACAAGCCTTAAATGGTAAAATTCTGTAATCGTCATGCCCAACAAAGTGTGGGGTAATATGGCTTAACTTGGACATTTTTAGCAGGCCAGCCGTATATGTGGTTTTTTGTCGCATTGCTATGGCACCACCGCCACCCACATTTCTGTGGTATTTACTATTGAGATTAATTCAGTTATAATAGTCGTTTTGATATGTATTTTCACTTTTTTTTTTTAATTGCACAAACCGACAAACTACGCAAAGCGGCATTAAAAGCGTAGATGGTTCAAAAATACACATATGTTTACTATTAATAATAATACATGGGCAATGTTGCGGTATCTGTGTAGTACCCTATTTATAAATTGGAAAGAAAAAAGTGTCGTATTGATAAGATTACGATTGTTTCGTTAAACAACTATACCACTAATTGTATACATTTTATACAGTTCGAATAACAACCGTGTGCTTCGGAAAAACTTTTTAGTCTATAATTTCATTTCTATCATAACAAAAGATACATATCTTATTTAAATCATTTATACATTAGTTGGAATAATCTTCATTCTAACAGCCTTGACTTGAGTGTAGTTGTCCAAACCTTGTTCACCCATTTCTCTGCCCATACCAGATTGGTTGAAACCACCGAATGGAACAGCTTCATGGAAAGCGTTATAAGTGTTGACCCAAACGGAGCCAGACTTGATTCTGTTGGAGACATCAACAGCCTTGTTGACGTCTTGAGTGTGGATACCAGCACCCAAACCATAGACACTGTCGTTGGCCATCTTGACAACCTCGTCAACAGTAGAGAACTTGGTAGCAACCAAAATAGGTCCGAAAATCTCTTCCTTGCTGATACGCATGTTGGGGTCGACATCAGCAAAGACAGTTGGAGCAACAAAGTATCCTGGTCGCTCGAGTCTCTTACCACCAGCCAAAACACGGGCACCTTCTTGCTTGCCAACATCAATGTAGCTCAAAATCTTTTGAAGGTGGGTCTTGGAGGTTTGAGAACCTTGGAAGGTCTCCAAGTCGAACGGATTGCCGACCTTGACGGATTCGGCCTTAGCCTTGAGACGGGCCAAGAACTCGTCGTAAATGGTGTCCTGGACGTACAATCTGGAACCGGCAGAGCAGACTTCACCAGAGTTGAAGAAAATACCAGCAGCAGCGACCTCGATGGCGTTTTCCAAGTCAGCGTCGCTGAAGATAATGTGAGGAGACTTGCCTCCCAATTCCAAAGTGACCTTCTTCAAGTTGGATTCGGCAGCAGCTTTCATGATGAATCTACCAGTGGCAGTAGAACCAGTGAAGGCAACCTTCTTGATTCTTTGATGGCTGGCAATAGCAGCACCAGTGGGTCCGTATCCGGAGATGTTGTTGATGACACCTGCTGGGATACCAACTTCTTGGGCGAGCTTGCAAGCGTAGAGAGCAGAGAGAGGAGTGGACTCTGCAGTCTTCAAGACTACAGTGTTACCGGTAGCCAAGGCTGGGCCGATCTTCCAGGACCACATGAGCAATGGGAAGTTCCATGGGATGATTTGGCCGCAGACACCCAATGGTTCGCGCTTTGTGTATGTGAAATGCTTGTCATCGGTTTCGATGGTGGTACCGTGGATCTTGTCGGCAAAACCACCGTAGTATCTGAGAACATTGGCAACAAGTGCAACGTCACCTTTGGCAGAGGAGATGGCCTTACCGTTGTCAAAGGTCTCAATTGAGGCAAGGATTTCGGCGTGCTCTTCGATCTTGTCAGCCAACTTGGTCAAAAGACGGCCTCTGACTGCTGGAGGAGTAAGACTCCATGATTCAAAAGCCTTTTCAGCAGCATCGACGGCAGCGTCGACATCTTCTGGCGTAGCCTCATGGACTTCTGTGATCTTGGTTTCTGTTGAAGGACTTTCTACTGTAATGGTCTTTCCAGATGGAGAAGCAACAAACTCACCATTGATAAAGAGACCAGTTGGCTGTTCGTATGTGATTCCGTTTGGTATAGTTACCTTGACGGATGTTGGGAATGCAGAAGAGTAAAATCTAAGGGTGGAAGATCTCAATACTGGAGAAGCATGTCTGATATTTGATCTAAGGGCTTTAGAAGCCAATGTAAATGTTCTGTTCATTTTTAAGTATACTTTTTAAAAAAAAATTTAGAATAATTAGAAATCAGTACTGAATAAATCAAATAGTACTTTTAATGAAATAATAATAAATAATGACGTAGAAAAAAAGAAAAAAGAAGGGGAAAAAAAAAAAACAACTACAAAAACAAGGAATTCAACGTCTATTTATAAAATAATTCTACTGATATCATATTTATAAATCCGAAACAGTTATTAGATTTCAAATGTAAGAAAAAGTAAGTTTCTGGATAAACAAATAAAAAAAAGACCAAAATAATCAAAAAGTTTTCAATGATATAATCAATAATGTAAGAAACGAAAACTAAGTAGAGAGCAACAGCTAGTTTTTTTTGTTTTTTTTTTTCTCTCTCTCTCTCTCTCTCTCTCCATTGTTACAGTAGAACTTCTGGACCTTACTCGGCTTTTTTATCAATTCTTTTTTTTTTTTATTGGGGGAATAAAAAATCAATAAAGAGGGGCAATAAAAAAAAATAAAATAAAACAAAATTGACCTTGTTGGATGTTGGTACTAAAATGATTGTTTATTCCAGATTTCGGATTATAATTTAGATATTGCACAAGTTTTTCCGAAGCCTGAAATTTTTCCAGCAGTTGACTACTACACGGCCACACACTCACATACACAAAACTTGAATAACATTGCTTATGGGCCATAAGCACTGATAAGACTAATTATAATATCTACATTATAGCTTTTTTTTTTTTTTTCTTTTCCTGATTTTTTTTTGAAATTTTCAAATTTATGGATAATATTAAATTTAAATATTATTAATTTTTACCATTTGAATCCATATATAACCGGAGATCAAAATTTTTTTCATTATTTTTTTTTTTTTACTTTGGATTTACTGGAACTCTACCTACTTGTATGTTTTCTTTTTATATAAGTACACTAATTATTATAAATCAAATAGAATTGATAAAGGGCTAAATGTTGTAAAACAATTGGTAACTATTTTTTTTTTTTTTTTGTGAAAGATAGCCGGCTATCGCACATTGATTTTAACAAAGGGGATCAACTTTCTGCCAGGGCATCATCAATATGTGGTATATAGGAATAGTGTTATATAGAGGCTGGAAAAATTGTTAGGAGTTTTTGAATTCTAGACGCTTTTGATTTAAGTTTTTTTTTTTTTTTTGCTAAAAAAATTGTTGAAATAGAACAAAAAAGATTTGCAAAATGTTTTAGTATGGGTAATTAGTAGTGCCAGTATTCATAGTAATATTCATAGTAATATTTATAGTATAGAGACTCCAAGACCTGGGGTGGGAAAAGAATTAACCAGTATATGGTTTATTTCTCGGACGCTGTTCTAGCCTCCAGCTAAACCCCATAGTACCTCAATGTACCATTCACAACGAACGGAAAAACTATCAAGACAATAGAGCAGCTACCCCACCTTTCGGTCAATTATTTACATTGCTCCATGGATGGATGGAAGATTTTGTTCTTATTTTCAAGATTTTTTTGATTTTTTTTGATTTTTTTCTAGATACATTTATTTTTTTTTTTTAAAAAAATAAACACAATATAAAGCTTGTATAAGAAACATTGACGATCATTGATAAATATGTTTAGTGCCAAAGCAAAACTTAAATAGATGACAGAGTGTCTCGTTTTTGTGTAATTGCACCAACTTTTATATCTTGGAAGAGAATTAGCAGCAGCGATTCAAAAGTGCTTATCTAAGTCTTTATGGCTTAGTAATTGTTTTTTTTTTTTTTTTTT
>CBXB010000052.1:101919-114220 GCA_000817185.1 Magnusiomyces clavatus CNRMA 12.647
TTTTTTTTTTTTTTTTTTTTTACATTCCTTTCTGTTTTTGGTCAATAATATGAATAAAAACAGCCAAAAAACGGTTACATTTGAATTTTGACTAATCATACATGTCGAACAAAAGGTTTTAATTATTAACAAAATATATATATATTTTTTTTTTTCGTTCAAAAGTTTGAAAATATTAATTGAATTTAAAAAAGTTGTTTTGTTCCATCTAATAGAGTCTATATGACATCTTATAAAACAGCAAATACACATCATTTGAAAAACTTTGAATTTAAACCTTATTCTATTACTGTGGGACTCATGTTTGTACAAATAAAACAATAAATAAGTAGTCATATTCCTTGATTTTGTTATATTAATACTCAATTACAAACAGACAATAGAGAGCTTAATTTTTATTTTTACTTGACTACCCTCTTCCAAGTTTATGTGACACGATGTGACATTCATTGTGATTTAGTGGTTTGTCACAGAAACATTACCCTACTTTTGGTTAGTTCACTAGATCAAACGGTTTATTCGTGTTTTCCGGTGGTTGGTTTCGGTGGAGGCTACAATTTTTTTTGCGGGGATTTTGGTGTAAAAGACTTTGATATTTTATTAAAAAAAAAAAAAAAACTGGCCACTTCACTATGAGAGATTTCTCCCTAATACTAAATGTGTCCTTCTTTTGCCTATACCTTTTAATTTCCAAATCCCTCATCAATCTCCCTTTCATTGTCTACGTTTTTTCTTTTCTCTTTTTTTTTCTTAAAAAAAAAGTAGATAATAGAATAAATACACTCAATTGATATTATACTTTTAATTTTTTTTTAAAAAAAAAAAATTGAAATTTGTTCATATCATTAAAAACTTTTATCAATACGAAAAAAAAATAATAAAAAAATAAGTGGACGTTACTATGCTCAAAGGTGCAAAAAAAGCCGTTGTTCGAGCCCCACACCGGTTTTTGGGGTCTAAAAGTATCGAAGATAAGATTATCATAGAATGGTCAAAAGATTTTGTCACTGCTGAAGAAGCGTTGTCGCAAATTATCCGCGAAACAAAAGCGTTTGTATCAAATTGGCGAGACTTGTGCAAATCTCAAAAAGAAATCGCTTTAACACTACGGACGATATATGAACCAATTAAGGACGACAATCAATATCGACCAGTTCAAGAGACTCCTCAGAGTTCGCTGACTGCAGTTGCTCAATACGGCGAGTACATTGGCGACGAGTTCCAATCTCTTATCGAGCCTCATCTTGCGTACTTGGAGGGTCCCTTTATCAGCAAGCTGAAAGAGGCTAAGGAGTGCATGAAGGCCGTCCAAAAGATTCTAGTCAAGCGTGAGCACAAAAAGATGGACTTTGACAGGCATTCCAATTCACTTGAAAAGATGCTTAAACGTAGACATTCTGGTGGTGAGGCAATGACTGAAAAGGAGCAATTAGCAATCACTAAAGAGGAACAGGAATTGGATGCAGCAACTGAGATATTTCATGAGATTGATGAGAAGGTCAAAAGTACAGTACCGTTTATTCTAACGTCAATGTCGGAATTTCTAAACCCAATGACTGCAAGGCTGTATCTGACTCAGCTCAAGATCTTTGAATCAGCTCAATTCCTGCTTGCCAAATACGGCCAGGAGTACGGATTGGCCGGATCTTTGACTCCTATTGCTATAAACACTCAAACAGATGTACTACTTGATGGCTCATTGTCCTACCACACAACAAAGAAGGAAGAAAAGGAAGATAGTGGCGCACATTCTGAAACCGGAAGCCAAGTCAACGAAGAAGATGACGAAAGCACCAACAACAGCAACAATAAGCCAACATCTATTCCAATTCTTGCATTTTCCGGAGAACCCGAAGAATACTTTGATATTATGAATAGCTGGGAAAATGCATTTTTGACCGTCCAGCCGCGATGCGAACAAGGCCTAACGACAATACGAGAGGGAACTACTGTCAAGGTCCCCATGGGAGAGACAAGGAAAACCATCAAGGACCAAGCAGCAAAACGAATCAACAAGATTACAAAAAGAACAGTTAGTTTTGGCAAAGAGGCCACAAGTGATTTAGCGCACCGAGCAATAGGCAAGCGGCCCAAAAAATATGTAGAAAACATTCAGTTCTCATCAGCAGAAAACGGATTCTTTAACAATGAAGCAGACTTGCTATCTCTAGCCACTTATTTGGAAAATGAAGGGCTAAATTCGTCTCCACCGGGAGGATACTCATTGCTCAACAGGTCCTCTTCAGACTCTTCTTCACCCCGGCAATCGCCCTCTCCCATTGGCAACATGTCTACCGCAGTGAGTGGAGCCTTTTCATTTTTTTCGAAAAAGCCACTGTTATCAGATGCAAACACAAGGAATCGACCTAGAGTGCTTAGTTTGGGGAGCAATAGTAGCAGTGCTAATAGCACGTTTGGACGCAGTCCAGTTACTAGCTCTAAAATTAACAAACAAAATGGATCTACTAGCGTCAATAGCAATTATAACAACAACAACAACAAAAGCATACATAGTTATCATCATCATCATAACGTGTTGCTAAGTCCACAAGAAGACCGAGAATCTAAAGAGGCACTACGCACTAGAGTTCGAGCCGCATTATCTACGGCGGCACGGACACTAGGAGAAGACGATAAAACACGGGAGAGTATCAGCGGCCGTTTACGAAGTAATAGCACGAGGTCGTATGGCTATGCGTCGGGCGAGGAGTCCGTCAACAAAGGAGACTCAGATACGCGTGAGGAAAAGCATCGCCGGCTTACCTCAGGTAACGAGCGGGCCATTGCGTTGTACACGTTTAATGGAGAAGAGCCTGGAGATGTTTCATTCCGTGCTGGCGAAGAGATCAGAGTGTTGGATCATGGTGACGAAGATGATGATCAGTGGTGGTTTGGTCAAACTGCAGATGGCAGAGTTGGCTTGTTTCCACGTAATTATGTTAATGTTTTGTAGATTTATATATGATGCATTATAAAAAAAAAAAATTTATAAATTTATATATATATATTAAAAAATGGCTTTGTCTCTTTTATTAAAAAAAAAATGATTTGATATGAGGATTAAAGTGATTATTGCTAAAATGATAATACATAAAAAAAAGACTGATTGAGGTTTTGAAATCGATTGGATAAATTTTTGTTTTTGGATACTTAAAGATTTTTCCACAAAAAGCCGTTTAGTCATTTTAATGACAAAAAAAAAAAAAAAAACTATAAATATTTCACATGTTGCCAATCTTTTTTTAATTTTTTTTTCTCTTTTTTTTTTTTTTCACCATCATCATAATTAATCCATCAAAAAGTTTTTCTACTTTATTATTTATTTATCAATCTATTTGATACTTTTATATTCAGTATTATTATCAATCATATTTATCAAACCGCCTCTTTTCTCTTTTTTTTTGCATCTTTAATATATCATAGAAACAATGGCTTTTTTTCCTATTGAAGAATCAAGTAGATCCAAATCTACATCCAACTCTCCCTCTCTTTCACCAAAAGACGAGACTTCAAATCAACAACAAAAGACTGAATCAAAAGAATCTTCATCATCCTCTTCTTCCTCTACAACTTCATCTCCTAAGAAGATATTTCGTTTATATGCTCCTGGTAAGTATTGAATTTTTTTTTTCTTTCTTTATATCATTACTTTTGATGTGTGTGTGTTTTTAAGTTTTTCAGCATTTTGTGTCATTTAAGGTATGACTAAATAAAATTTTTTTCTAAAACAAAGTCATACCCAAAAACACAACAAATTCCTTTAATAACCGCAACATTTGTAAACAACATTATTGATACCATATGTACACACCACAAGAACAGCAACAACAACAACAACAAATGTTTTCAAATAAAAGCAAAACAATTGTGTAACCTTTTATTTGAATGTCTTGTGTGTGTGTGTGTGTTTTTGTGTAATTGATGGAAAGAAAAAAAAAAAAAAAAGTTTACTGATAAATAAAAAGAGTTGATTCAAACACGAGGTCACATTTTATTTATGTTTATACCACAAAACAATTAAACTAACTGAAATTATTATTATTTAATTTGTAAACAAACAGGCCAAGGAACCCATTTAGAAGGTCAAGAGACATATGATAGCTTTAAGCCAACAGATTTCGTTTTAAGAGGTCCAACAAAGAAGAATTAATCTTTCATTATGGTTTTTATTTTTATTTTTATTTTCACTTTAATTTTCATTGTATTTGTATTATTTTTATATTTTTTTTTTCTAATTTATTAAAATAAAAAGTTTCATTTCTTATATTATGTACAAACAACTTTATTTTTCAACTATTGATAATTTACAGTTTTTACACTACCAAAACTAAGAACTTGTTCTATACTTTTCGAATTGCTCATCAACATACAGATTCTATCAACTCCTAATCCCCAGCCTCCTGTTGGTGGAAGTCCCCATTCAAGTGTTTCAACATACGAGTAATCAGGTAACGGAGTCTCTTCATCTCTAGTGTTGTTGTTTTCTGTTGATAAAGTTGACTGTTTCTGTTGTAGCTCAAACTTTTTCAACTGTTCCACTGGAGAATTTTCTTCTTCATATGCATTGATATACTCTTTACCATTGATAAATAATTCAAAACGTCTACTCATGGTCCTGTTTTCGTCTGTTTGCATACTTTTTGCAAGAGCCGACATCTCTGTAGGATGGTTGAGAATTAGCACTGGTGTATAATGGCCTTGACTTTGTGTTTCTAGAAACTTGGCTGCGAGATTATCAAGAATTTTTGACAATTTTGGGGGAGGAGAAGAAGAAGAAGATATTGCTCCAACACTTTTGGCATATTCCATTACTGAATCATAATCTGACAAGTTTTCTGGTAACTTTTTGCCGGTTGCCTTTTCAATGTCTTTAACAAAATCCAGTTTAATAAAATCTTTAGAAAATGCTTTTTGAATTCGTAAAAGGTTTTCATATATTGAATCTGGACATTGATAGTTGGGTATTGCACCATTCTTGTTATTACTACTACTTCTGGGTTCGGCCCGTGAGTGTTGAGCATTTTCAACAAGCCCATTGACCAATCCTCTCAAAAACGTTTGTGTAATCTCAACTAAGCCATCGAGATTCGTATATGATTGATAAAACTCACAAGACGTGAATTCTGGGTTGTGCGTTGTATCTAAACCCTCATTTCGGTAACATTGTCCAATCTCAAAGATTCTGTCAAACCCAGAAACAATCAATCGTTTCAGCCACAATTCGGGTGCAATACGTAATGCCAGTTTCAGCTTATCCTCGCCTTCTTCTATGTTGCTGTCATTGCTGTTGCTACTACTAGTAGACACCTCCTGAAGTTCCTTTTCTTGAGGAGTACCTGAAAAATTCAACTCAGTTAGAAATGGCCTGGCTGTTGCCCCTGTAGCATTGCTACTAAGCGTAGGAGTCTGCACTTCAAGAAACCCCCTGTTTATAAAAAAGTTTCTAATGTATTGTAAAATTTGGCTGCGCATGACGAGAACGTAGCGTGCTTCGTGGCTTGAAAGAAAGTTGACAACTCTGTTGTGCTTAGTAGCTGCGCTGTCTTGGTTTAGAGCCTTAAGAGGAATGGGGTGGAAACATGGCGACAAAAGAACAGCAGGGTGATCTGCTAGTAAAGATAGCTCTCCTCTAGGAGTTTTCCAGGGCTTGCCTGAGATGGAGACAATGTCACCACGACGGAAATAAGAGTGAAGAGAAACAAATTTCTCAATATCAATATAATCCTTTTCTTCTTCTATTTCTTGTATATTTTCTTTTTTTTCTTTGACACTATTAATCAACTTTTTTTGATTAATGACTACTTGTAGTTTGGTTGAGTCTTGGACTACGTCGTAAAATAATAGACCTTTGCCTGATTTACGAATCTTGGAAACTCGTCCTTGAATAGTAATGAGATCAGGAAGCGGATCACCACCACCATTTTCTTCGCTTAATTTTGGACTGTACTTTGATCTAAACTCTGGGATTCGAATTGGTTGATAACCGGTTACG
Organism: Magnusiomyces clavatus CNRMA 12.647; assembly: GCA_000817185.1. NCBI lineage: Eukaryota > Fungi > Ascomycota > Dipodascomycetes > Dipodascales > Dipodascaceae > Magnusiomyces > Magnusiomyces clavatus. Next base: position 107,912 of record CBXB010000052.1, read on the forward strand.
TTTGAATCGAATTTTGGCAAAGACAATGACGGATACAAATCAATAGGCTTGTTCAGTAGGTTTGCTTTCCGGTTCGCAAAGTCAAGAGCCTCGTTGTCGTGAACCAAAGACATTCGTTTTGAAGCTGTTGCTGGTTTTAGAGGTTCTTTGCTTACAGTACTGTACCATTGAGAAGCAACCAGCGAGGATGAGCTCGGTATTCTGACTACTGATGGCGTGAATACCTTTGAACACAGCCGTAGTTGATGATATCTAATCATTTCTAAATGAAAATAAAGTTAGTAAATCGATCATTTATATTGTATTATAATGAAAAGTAAATATAATGACAAAATATTTCAGAGAGAAGATTAGCTATTTTTACACTTTTGTGATTAGTTTCAATCACTGAATAAATCAAATACTTTCTATTTTCTAACAAAAAGTATTCGATTTAAGATCATAAAGTGAATTTTCATCATACAATATTGTTGATATCCAATTAAATAAAAAAGAGGAAAAAAACGCAATATTTACTTACTACTTATTCTGCTAAAGTTTAGGGATTATACTATCATTATTGACTTTGGTTCCGATAACAATAATTTTGAAAAATTACAGGATAAGAGACTCAAGTGAAAACTAAAGAAAAAGTTTGTTGAAAAAAAAAAGACACACAGTTGTTACATTACACTTTGTGTCATTAAAGTAAAACGTGGTATGACCACGCCATGAGGCGCACACTCAAGGTAGAATATACTGGAAATATTCCAATATATACTTGATATTTGAAGCTTGAAAAATTTAAAACCATTGTAATTCAAATAGAAAATTTCAATTGGAATCCTTTCTATTAATAGTGTAAATGTATATATATATATATATTCAAAGTTACATGTTTTTTGTTAGAAAGTTTTTTTCTCACTTTGGATGTTGTTCCTATCCTCCATTCCCCTTATTCCAATCAAAAATTAACCTATTTTGTAGTTATTTTATTTAGTCTTTCCTGCGTTTGAGGTAGCGGGTCCACCCAAGAAAGCACCAAAAACAGTAGAGAGACCTTGCTTGATGTTGATCCAAATGCTCTTGACGACTGGAGGAAGGTTTGGGTTAGAAACAAGGTTGTCAATTCTAATTTCCCAAAGTTGGATGACTTGATGAGTGTAGGCGCTAGTCTGGTATCTCAACTTGAAAAAGAGGAGATAAGCAGCAAATTGAATCAACGCAGTCCTGCTCAAGGTAAAGAGCTGGGCAGCCAACCTAAGAAGCAACAAGAACTCAACATTGGCAGCTGCAAACATCAATTGCATCTGGTGGTTAGTGACAAAAGAGCTGATCTTGACGCTCAAGGAACTGGTTTGTGGGTATCCAAGAATAGGCAACAAGTACGAGTAAGTGTAAGAGAGAACATGGACAACGGAGAAGATGATGAATGGAGGTAAAGTGCCGGCATATGGAGGAGTGAAGAGCCACAAGAGGGCAATGAAAAAGTATTGTAAGTTGGTATCTTTAAGAAGATCGGCTGCCTTAGGTCTCTGGCCACCCTTGAAGTAAACCTCATTTATAATGTACAAAAAGGTCAAGGTAATGGCCAAGTAGGCTTCACGGTACCAGAAAATACTGAAAGAAGGAGAAAACATAAGACCTGCAGCGTGGAGTAAGTAGTTAACTGATCCTAAGAGTGCTAAAAGGTGTCCTAAAAACCAGTAGAATTTCGCATCCTGTATACGAAAAAAAAAATCAAAATAAACAGAAAAATAAAGCATATTGTTAGATAATTTGGACGATTGGATAAACTTCAATACAATATTTAAAATGTAGCTTTATTCAATAGACTCATTGAAAAAAATAAATCAACAATTAACTTACAGATAATAACAGGCTGACACCTTGTTTAGGACTTTGTTGTGAAGTATGTTCAGGCATTGTTTCGATATAACAATAGATTCTATGTATTTTTTAGCGCGTAAATTGGTAGCTGATTAGATATTAAACCGTATCAAAAACCTTTAACCAAATATTTATTTGAAACAATAATAAATGGTGATGTGTTTTTATAATTAAAAATATGTATAAAAAAAAGGGGAGGGGAAAAGAAAGAAAGAAAGAAAAAAAAAAAGAAAAAAAAAGAGCAGGTTTTATTTTTTATGTATTTATATTTTTCCAATTGTGTATGTAGGGTGGGATGTCAACTGTTTTTTATTTCTATTTTTATTTTTAATTTTGATATCAACTTCAGTCAAATCATTAATCAACATTCAAAAACAACAAAAAACTTTTTGATTTGAATGAAAATGTTTCAATTTCATATCATTCATAGTCATTTGGTTTTTTTCTTCTTACGATCATCAATTACTATGGAACAATGATCATATCATGCTAAAAACATTTCAGTCATTATTTTATTATTTTGTTTTACTGCCATTGTTCATACCCATTTTCTATTAATGACCTGGGATGCCATACCACTCTCACAAATAAAGTTTGTTTTTAGTTATTTCCCTTTTTTTTTTTTTCTAATAGTAGATTATATAAAATCACCATCATAATAAACTATCAGACTTTATTTTTCCTTTTACTCTAAATGATCGTTACTATTACGCTGCCTTCATCCACGTCCTTTCGTATGCCCTTAAGTTGCTTTTTGGTTTTGTTTCTAAGTGACATGATTCCATCCACTACATCTATCTTATCGTTGTAATAATTATTGTCATTTCTTTGATCTAACGATTCAATCTTATTATCAATATACAATGATAAACATTGTTAGATAGTATCATTATCTTTTCGAGTAACCCATTTTTAAACTATCTTCTGTTACAAAATAATTCTCTATGTAACACTATTCCCGATCTCACGCGTAACAAAACTAAAGAACATGTGCGGCTCTTGCTTGACACAGAAACATCGACCAGGCTTTTTAAGTGCAAAGTCTGAATCATTTGTGTTTTGAGTTTATCTAATTTGTTTCTTATCTAGATGAATCTCGTTTTATATGATATCATAATTAACTCTAACATTTATGACGTTTCTAAGAACAATTTTTTCCATTTTTTTTACTCGTCAAGTTTGAATTGTTTTATTATTTTACAACAATTGAAAAAATATATTTACAAGTTATTCTTTAAAAAGATCTATGCTCTATTATTTATAATTTACTCCTTTGAAGCTTTTTTGTTCTTCTTAGACTTCTTGGGTTCGGATTCCTCAACAACTGGTTCAGAAAGTGGCTTAACATCTTCAGTTGACTTGACTTCTTCAGTTGGCTTGACTTCTTCAATTGGCTTAGCTTCTTCAATAGTTTGTGCAGACTTGGATTTGTCGTCTTCTTCAGGGAAAGGTTCAGTTTCTCTTAATTCTTCAGCATAAACTTCTGGGTGTTCTCTGAAACAGTTTTGCATATTGGAAAACTTTTCAATACAGTCAATACCCTTTGGCTCTTCTTTTGAGTAAACAAAGCAGCTAAATGCAATCTTGAATTCTTCGCCACATGGTCCATGGGCCATACCTCCCAAACATGGACAGTCCCAGTTGATTTCACCAGTCTCAGGGTCATAAGCGGCCTTGTTTTGAGCAGCAGACTCTTCTTCGGCCTTTTCTTCCAAAGCTTGTATTTCTGCCAACTCTTCTGTAATTTCACTGGCAACGTTTTCTACTTCCTTTTCAATCTCTTCGGAAATCTCTTCAATTGTAGATCCTAATTTTTCAGCTGCTTCTTCTAATGTGGCGGTAATAACTGGTGTGTCTTTGTTGGCATTTTCCTCAACGCCGGCTTCCTTTTTAGCTGATTTTTCAGTATTTCCGTTGTCCAAGAGAATCTTTTCAGACTTGAAATACGAGTTATAACCAATCAATCCAACAGTGAAAGCACATGCTCCTCCTACTAGTAAATGAGAAGTTGAGTTTCTAGATCTGGTCTTTGTGTTTGTCGAAAATCTAGCAACATTAGAAACTGATCCGGATTTGAAGGTGTTTGCAATAGACCGAAGTCCGACAGACTTTGCACTTAAACGACATAATGTATTAGCTTTGTACATTTTTGATATCTCAACGTACGCCTTTTAAACTGATAAAAAATTGAAATCCTTTTTAGTGTAGTATATGGGAAAAATATTGACTGTATATAAACTGTCTATCTAAAGTTATCAAATAGAAAACCAAAGAAAAGATGTGAAAAAAAAGGTTGGTAATCATGAAAACTTGATGACAAATTGAAAATTTTTGAAAGCAAGTCCCATCACATGACCAATCTGACATCAGTGACATGTTATGTAATGTCACCAAAGAGAGTCTCATGGCTAGTTCCAATATATGTGCTTCTGAGGTATTATCTCAATTGTTTTAAATTTATATTTATTAGCTTATGGTTAGAGATTGTGCTTTTCAATAGCGGTTTAACTTATTCAAAAGACTCATAAAATGAATTTTTTTATATGATATTAATCTAAGTATATTACTGCAAAACAATACATCAATTAAAAATGTGAATATAAGTTTGAATTACAGTCCAGATGTTAAATTGGCATTATCGACAAAAAAAAAAAAAAAAAAAAAAAAAAAAAAAAAAAAAAAAAAAACAGCTGCTTTAAAAATAAATACTTTTTATTAAATAAAAAAACCTAAAAAAATTTATAAATATATCGTAGTATATATGTTTATATGTGAATGGTTTTGATCAAAAATCAGCACCATACTGAATCTTGTTGTCTCCTGGAGCAAATCCACTAGGTCCTCCTTGATAAGGAGGAGGATTTGAGTCGTTTTGACTAGGACCTGAACTGCTTTTAAATGTCGTTGAAGAAGATGAAACAACCACGTAAGGAGAAGGATTTCTAACGGGAGAGGATGGTGCTGGTGGTTGTTGTGGTGCAATGTAACTTCCTGGAATGACTCCAGTTTCCAATGACCCAAAATTATCTTCAGAAACAGGTTGATATTCATTAACAGGGCTAATTATGTTCTCTTGTTGGACCCATTGTGTAAGATATGGAATTCCATCATCTGGATATTTCAAAATAAGATACCATGCATGAAGTATTCCTGGAAAAGCCCCCAGCATTGTCAATATTAAATTTATAAGAAGATCTAAATTAAACCCTCTCTTTACAAAAACCGAAAAGGGAGGAATAAAAAAGGCTAACACTGCCAAAAGCAAGTCTGAAGTAATGGGAACGTTTCCTCTTGATCTAACTGTAGGATGAGCATAAGTAACTTGAGCTGGGTTTTGTTGAGTTGGCGTAGACATTGTATATATGTTTTAAATTTAATGTTGTTGAATAAATATATATAAACATAAAAATTAAATGGAGAAGAGGCCCTTTTATATTGAGTTTTCAACATAAAAGGCTGTACCAATGGCTTCATTCTTATCGATCAACTCCGAATTATAATACTTTGTTTTGTTACAACATCTGTAACATCCTTCCATATCCCAACAGCCTGGTTACGCTACTTGAGTTTTTCATTTTTTTTATAACCATTGCTTTAGTCAATACAACTGTATTTTGTTAAAGTATAGACAAAACCTCTCTGAAAATTTACATGATAGTTTTAATAATATAACTTTTTATTGAATAATTGAGTTAACATTTAAAATCGAGGACAAAAAATGACAGGGATCTTTCATTCAACAAAACGCGGCATATCGTGGGCTTTAAGAGTAGGATGTGGAGTTCACCTTGTTCATAGCCAATTTTACGAGATATCAGAAACACATGGAGAATCTATGTTACCAACGCTAGACTACTCCGGAAGCTATGTCCATATAAACAAAATGTGTCAATTAGGTCACAACTGTAACGTAGGGGACATGATAGTAGCGTTGAAACCAACGGACCCCTCACAAAGAGTTTGCAAGAGAATAACAGGAATGCCGGGCGATATAATACAAGTTGATCCATCTGAGGTTTTTTCTTCGGGCGCATCTCAAAATGATTTGACTTTCGATTCAGATCAACAAGAGAATTTGAAAAAGGAGCCAAAATACATTAAAGTGCCAGAAGGTCATTGCTGGGTAACTGGCGATAATCTTTCTAGAAGTCTTGATTCAAGGTCATATGGAGTACTGCCTCTTGGATTAATCAAAGGCAAAATCATAGGCCATTTCTCGTCTCAGACTGGTGAGCGTCATTGGGCCGAAAATATTCTGAAGCCCAGTTCCTGAATTTACACATTTTGGTACTAAAGCTACTACCATTTTTGGTATACTGCTTAGTAGCATCAACATGTGCTGATGATTGATTACCTCCCATGTAACAAACAAATTCCAACTTTACTACTACTTTTTTTTTTGTCTATTTGTTACCAAAGTTTTTTTTTTTTTTTTTTTTT
>CBXB010000052.1:114286-134690 GCA_000817185.1 Magnusiomyces clavatus CNRMA 12.647
CCAAAGTTTTTTTTTTTTTTTTTTTCTTCTTTTCAGTTGTACCAATAATTTGTACAGTTACCTTTTTTATTTTTTATTATTATTGTATATTAGTTTTTTCTTTGTCCTTTTTTATTTTTTTATTTTACCTCTACGCATCATTAGTTATTTTTTTATACTAATTCTATAGTTGTACCTCTAAAAGAGCTCATTTTATAAAAATATTTTGTTTTATAATTACTTTGATTGACAGAAACATTCAAATAATCAACAAGGTGCTATTTCTTCTCTACTCTTGATGATGCATTCTTGTCATTTTTGAATTATTTTTTAAGTCTTTTCATCGTTTTCTATTAGCTCAATATCTCATCAAATAAAAAATTAAACTTTAATATTGTATATATTTGACGTGCTTAAAGTCCATTATAAAATCCTTATTGACAACTTTTTTTTTGCCGTTCAACTACCTTACCTCGAATACATCCGAAATTGTTATTAATAGACATACTTCTATTATTTGCGAAACGTAGCCGGTTATAAATCTAAACTTTACTTAATTTTTTAAACTTTTCATTTTTTTATAATCATAAAAACAGCGGTTTCACTATCCACTTGATTAAATGCATGCTTCCCCGTCATTATCAGAGCTTACTCCTTCTGAGAAAGGGATTACTTCAGTTGAACATCCAAATTATGCCGGCATAACTCATCACAGACAAAATGCCCAGTATGATCCTATGCTTCTCTCACATTTTCCTAATGCTAATGAAAATGGCGCTCCATTGAGTCCTTCTACTAGTATAGTTTCTCCAGCAAGATCACCCGCTCCTATTCATCAAAGACCCAAAAGAAAACCTGTAAGAAAAGCCGTCGATGCATCTTCAGATCGACATTTAAACACAGCACATGCTCCTTCTTCTCCAATTGCAAGCAAATTGGAAAATCACTCAGCTCTAGAGACGACATTAGCATCTGCAGGGGAAACACCATACGCACGCCAAAGAAAAACAAACAATGCTTCTCAGAGACACTCGGTTGTATCTATGATCCTTGATGATGACGAACCAAGTGTTACAAACAATCATTCTACCTCAATTTATGGTACAAGAACAGGTACCAATGGAACAAATACGAGCAGCTCTACTATGACAAAATCACAACCTCAGTTTTTCAATAACAAGTCCGAAACATTTAAGCCTGAATATATGGAGGAAAAGACTACTATTGATTTGACAAAAGGGAGGGATATGCAAGAGTTAAAAACTCGGGTAAATAATCAGGAACCACAGATTTCATCTCCAACTACTAATAAAAAAGTAGTAGACGAACCCTCAGCTGTTTCTACTGCTAAGGAATCTTCGCTGTTGCTTAGTAAAGATTTGAATGATTCAAGTGCTGTGTTAGTAGAACCTTTAGAATCTTTAAAATTTACCAAAACACCTGAAATTGAATCTAAGGAAGAGGCAGAAGCTTTATCTCGGCCCGACAAGGAATTGGAGCCAACGCCTTCATTGTCAACAACTCCAGACAATTTTTCTACTACAGCCACTCCCCCAACTACCGGCTCTTTAGACACTGTGCCACCACCACAACCCACAATAACAGGCACACCGAATAAAAGTTTACCAGATTCAACTATTCCACGTCTCACAACATCTTCACCCTCACCTTCCTCATCCTCACAACGAACTACATATAACCTAAATTCAACCGCTCAATCTGGTGTTGAATATACCCAAAAACAAGCTCAAACAGCTGCTCCATATATATTTGAAACATTGTCAAACAACACTAATAACACTTTCACTAAGAACGATATTGGGATTTCTAATGAAGAAAAATCTGAGTCCTCAACAAATTCAGTAATGGACTCTGTTTCTTCAACAAAAGATTCTTCTAATAGACCAAGCTCGCCGCATGCTCTACATAACAAATCGAACTCCAGAAGTAACTTTGACTTTGGTATTGAATCAAGTCAAAATCTTCAAGTAGTCAATTCACAACCCCTGAACTTTGGCAACAACTCCTTATCCTCACAAACCCTCTATCCTTCTCAATCCTACTCTTACGCTTTTTCATCACCCACATCTGCAAATTTTGAAAGTAACGTTCAATCTTATAATGAAACTTACAACTCACAGCCGCCTCAATCTACAAATATGCAACATAGTCACTCTAACACATATATGGATTCTTATGACAACAACCAGCCCAATCCTCATATTTCTTATTACGAGAACCCAGATTATCATTCACTAACACCTACCCAGTCTAATATTTCACAATACACTAATAATGGCAGTACACTACCAGTATCTCAAACACTTCAAGCGCAAAATCATAGTCTTCAACAAGTCCCTAGCCGCAGTTCTAGTATAAAATCTACTAAAAGTAGCACTTCGATACCCCCCTTGAAAAATGGAACACAACCAACTCAATCTCCATACTCAGCACCTCAATCCACTTCAGGACTGACTAGAAACATGTCTTCTTCATCTACAACACCTTCCTTTAGTCATCAGCAACGAGTTTCCAATTCTTCAGGATTTTCTAGTTTTTCCATCAACAATCTTAACAGCGGTATGACAACAAAATCATTCTCCCAACATTCAAGATTAAATAGCACTTCTTCTAAAATCAGTCGTGCATCATCCTCAGACTCATCGCCTTCTCATAGTAAAAATTCTGGTTCTTTTTACGTGCGCGAACTAAAAAGAAGAGCTGCTACCATATGGTGCGACATCCCCTCTTCAGTGTGGGGGCTACCCATAGGTATTGCAGATGTCCAACATCGTGGATTTTCCGGATATTCTTCATCAGGTAAAAATGCCAAAATAAAATCTGGGTCGTTTTACCATCATGGTGGTAGCTCTTCGTCAAACTATCAACGACGTACTGTTGTTGACATTAGACACTCACAACTAACGCCACGGTTGTTGGCAAGTGAAGTTGAAGATGATGATGCTAATTATCCATTGACAACGGCCGTGACAACAAACAATTCTAGTGGCAACCAAAGCGCAAGAAATAGTCTATCTCGAACAAACTCGACAGCTGAAATTTCTTCAACAAACAGTGCCCTTTCCCACAACAATAATAATAATTCTAGTGGATATTCTCAAGAAGATTCCAATAATTATAACCATCTCGCCGATTCAGGGAAAGGACCCTCGTCTTCTAATAAATATGACGGATCGAATGTTCGTGATTCGCTAACGTTTTATGGATCTTTGAACAAGAATTCTGGAAATAATTCAAATACTGAAGCTTATTCAGATATGAGGTCCCGATCCCCTAGTATTAAGAGTGTGGAAGAAGATATTGGCAAAATTAAATTATTTGTTATGAACCCAGACTTGTCTGATTCTGATTAAACATAATAAAATAATAAAAATAAAAATAATAATAATAATTGCAAAAATCCATTAATACCAATTTCAATAATTATATAAAGATAAAAAATATGTACTATATAACTAAAGAAAATACAAATAATATTAATACATCCACTACTGAATGATATATTTTTAAGGATTTTTTCCTATATAATAATAGAAAAAAGATAAATGATTAGGTATTAATTAAAAACAAATAAATAATGGAATAAACATATAAAATAATTATTGTCAAATCGTTTTCAATTACTGATCTACATGATAAAGTAATCGTCTTCTTGATTGTAGTTATGATAAACTGTCTTCTTTTTGATTATTCTCCATTTCCATTATATATTATAATATTAAAGCTCTCTCATTATGTTCTATAAACTAATCTTTCTATTTACCTTCGGCAAGCCTTCGTTCTTTCAATTCTCTAAGAGCCCTTGATCCAAAATAAACTCCAACTGGAACCAAAATTGCTAAAGTCTTGAGGGTATCAAAAATTGAAGTATCCCTATAATATTTGTAAAAAGTGTATTCAATAGCAGCAATGTCTGAAAGAAAAAAGCTATGGGCCACTGGGGCTTTGGAAAATGCAGCAGACAGATTATTCAAGTTGACTTGGGCAAATAAAGTCCAAAAGTTTATGAGCGTGATCATAAAGACAAAAAGAGAGGCAATGAAAACCATAACAACGACCAATCCAACAGTGCGCTCTTTTGGTCTGAATACATGGTGAATCTCTGGCAACTTTTCAAACTTTGGAGAAATGTACTTTTTCTTTTCTTCCTCTATAATCTCTTGTGCTGTTTTGGGTCTTTCGTCAGCACCTTTCTTTTCAACAACTGGGACTGGGAGAATTTTAAAGTCTGTAGAAATGGTGTAACGTAAAGGCTCAGGGCTAACCTTGCTTTCGTCATCACCAAATGATGCAGCAATAAGCTGGAGGGTTAAAGGCCCTGCCAAATGTATAGACGAAAAGACTTCAGGAATCTTCTTGTAAGAAAGAGCCAGTCTTGCTTTCCCTGAAGTTCTAACTGAAAATGGAAATGCAATATCCAAGTTCAACTTGGGTGAAGAAAGCAAAAGAACGGTTTGATGAGCTCTTGCTGGCTTGTCGTCTAACAAGGTGTCAACTGTGATTTCAAGTGATGATGTTGAGTCTAAAGATAATTTTTCGTTTATAGGTGAAGATTCCGAAAGACTAAATACATAAAAGTGAAAAGCGGGTTAAAATATATTCAATTGAATATTTAATTAATCATTCAACTTACCCAAAAGATTTTGAGCCAATGCTTAGTTGTCCATTTGCAAAAGTCCATTTACTTTCTGCTGATACAAGCGAGGCAACTGAAAAACTTGCAATAGCAAGCAATTTTGATAAAGTGCAAAACTTCATTTTATGTGAATTGAGTCTGAAAAAAACTATTTTTTTTTTTTCAAATCAAAATTTTAAACAAAAATAATACTTTGTTTATTGCTTTTTTCGATTAAAGAAGATGAAGTTGAATAGATGTAGATGTACAAGGGTTGGGAATTGCCAATTCTTGGTGACAGCGTGGAAAAGGAAAATTTCAGAAAATACGGCCGGGTAACATCACATGCATTTTTTTATCAATGATGGCAATTGAAAAATAAAGCACACTCTCCGATAAATCCATTTTACATTTTATATTATAATATACTTGACAGATTACACTACTTTTCATACATCAAATAAAAATAAACAGATAAAACATAATAATAACATGGCAGCTGAGCAACGGAAACTTTTAGAGAAACTTATGGGTGTCGATGCTCTTGACCCAAGAGCACCTAGACAACAGCAAATTGATCTCTACAATCCAAATATTTGTCGAAGCTTTCTAGTAGGCGTTTGCCCCCATGATCTATTTACAGGCACAAAACAAGATCTTGGTCCATGTAAAAAACGTCACTTGGAAAACTACAAGATGGAATACCAATCACAGATTAATCGTGGCAAAGAGTTCCCAGAATTTGATCTTGACTACGAAAGGGATTTAGAACACTACATCACCGAATGCAACAGACGGATAGAAATTGCAAACAAGCGATTGCAACGAACCTCTGAAGATATAACAAAGATGCGAGAAACAACAAGAGATCTGGAGGAACTGGATGCTAATCTAGCTCTGGCATTAGAGGAGCTGGAAATTCTTGGGGAAGCCGGAGAGGTATCAAAAGCCGTTGAACAACATCATATAGTAGAACAGCTACGACAAAGGCGTCATGCTAAAGAAAAAGAACTACGACAGCTTTCAGATCAGAGTGGATTCTCTGGACATCAACGACTACAGGTTTGCAATCTGTGTGGTGCATATTTGTCTCGACTTGACAACGACAGACGTTTGGCCGATCACTTTATAGGAAAAATGCATCTTGGTTATAGAACTATGAGAGAGAACTATAAGGCAATACGGGAGAAAAATGATAAACGTAGGCGCGCGAGCGGTTGGAATGCCCGCGATCACCAACCTCATGCCTATAAAACTCATATCAAACCACCGGCCAGTACAATGGCGTCAAGCTAATTTATAGTTTTAAAAAGTTTGACAAATAACTTAATGATCTTATTAAATACATAGTTTATATATAGACGAATATGGTAATTTCATTGTCGTTTAACGGTTTCCTCATCTTGGTCATGTGATGTAACTCTTTTTTTTTTTTTTGTCAAGCAGGCTGAAGACTTATCAACAAAACATGTTTTTTCTTTTTATTTTTTTTCTCTGATGCCAATCGGCTTAGTGATTAGTTATTTTTACTGAAAAAAAGATTAATCAACTTTTTCACTTGCTACTATCTAATAATTTTTATATTAATCCGATTTGCTTCAATATCACATGCGTAAAATGCTTTTGAATTTCCTAGTTTAAATATTTTATTTTTCTCAATATCAGTTGTACGATCCTAAGATTATCCAATATAATTTTTTTTTCACTAAACCGATTTTGATTTTTACCATTTACTACGACAACCTCGAGATATATATATTTTTTTAACCATTATATTTAATATCGCGTTTCAATGAGAGAATCTACTTCTAGTTCAATACCTCCTGAATCATATACGCCAATAAATCAAGGCCAATACAAAAGACAAACCGAATCGCAATCGCCTACTAATGAATCAAATGTAAGAAACAGCAGTGTTGAAAACGATAGCGACAATTTTGCCCGTGAAGAAGAAAATTCCTCAAATTTAGATTCAAATTACTCACAGAAAAAACCAAAGAGAGGAAGACCCAGATTAGAACGTTCGTTACAATCACAAGCTGAGGTATGACTTTAAATATGTATTTTCTGATATTTGATCCGTTTTTACTAACTGAATTTTTTTTTTTTTTTGTCTTTTTTTATTATCTAGCGACGAAGAGCACAAGTACGTCATGCACAAAGAACTTACAGGTTAAGAAAAGAGTCTGCTACACATGAACTTCAAGAACGTGTTCAGCTTTTGGAGGCCATCTTGAGCAGTATGGAATGTCTTTTTCTTCATATATACGAGGTAGGAGTGGAAATCGCTCTTCGGTTTGAGAAAACTCCGGCATATTCTTCCGATATAAACCACGATCTCATGCAACTATTTGCCTTTTGCGGCGTTAAGTTTGGAAATTTATTTGCTATTGCAGACATTGGAAAATCTTCTGAGGAAGGACCCAATTTTAAAAAGAAAACATCCGGGAACAATAATACAAATAAAAGTAGCAACACTTCCCAAAAATACCGTACCATGTCTGGAACTGGTGCGCTTGACGCATTCCGCCAAAAAACGGGATTTTTTGATCCAGCCAACGAAATTGTTCCTGAAAATGTACAACTCAAAACATTTAATTTAATTTCCAAAACTGATTCATCACCGCCAAATACTGATGATCAATCTCCAGAGGCTCCAAAGACAAATTCAGTTTCTAATATTTCTCCATTAGTGGACCCGTCTTCAGGATTTTTAAACGAATTTCCTAAAGACCTAATTCCTCAAAGATCTGATGAGCTTCCTTCATTAAATAACATATTCCGCTCGCGGTCATCAGAGCCGACTGAAACTATGGAAGAGATTAGAAATCTAGATTTGTTGGTATCTACGTCTTTAGCCTCTAAACATAAAATGGACCTGTCCAAACACGCCTTGAACCACGATGAATTGGTTGATTTCTGGCATTCGGCTGCTGAGAGACACAATATCCCATACCCGCTTCAGATTTTGAACTCTCTAGACACCTCTTATACGATGCCTTCTTTTGCAAAAGAATCATCTCAAGATTCGCAAGTCAATGCAACTGATGACCAAGTCAACGCAGGGCCAATTACCAATACTGAAGGAAACAATGCGCTACTTAATTCAAATTTCACAGACTTCCAACCAGGGAGTCAAAACCCAAATCAAACTACATCCACATCTGAAAATAGCACATCCAATTCAAATATTGTCACTAATTTTCTCAAAAACTATCAGTCTTATCGCAATGACAATACGGCTCAAACCAACCCAAAAGGTCATGTGAATGTTGTTCAAAATATTTCGGCGCAGTCTTTTGAACCTAAAAATATTTTCAACCCTTCTGATAAGCCTGATTCTAGTTTCAAACAGGCTAATCCACTCAGCTCATTAATAAATCAGAATGTTGGTATTAATTCCAGCAATAACGGTATGCAGAATGATGACTTTAATACCAACAATGACCGTAAACTTTCTGCTTTTTCATTTGAACAATTTTTGGATGAATTTGCAGAGAAAGAATGGGCACTAAATAATTCTACAGATCCCAACTCTGAAAGAAGATCTTCTTGGTGGGATGTTTTCAATAAACTTCCTACAACAGGTTTACCTTTATCCCCTAGTGCTCCGCTAGATCATACACCCCAAAATGACAGCTCCCAAACGTCATCTAGTTTAAATAATACAGCACAAACGCCAAGTAGTCTTTCTTCTATCATGTCTCAGTCTTCAAACTTCTCTTTTGGTGCTCCAACTGGTAGCGCAATCTCCAACCCAAATCTTGGTGATAATACCATACAAAACGATAGCCAAGAGGTCAAGAGTATTTCAAGTAATGAAGATATGTTTCCTGCTCAATCAAAAGTACTCCCAAGGCCTCAGAAGCTTGGCGTAAGCTCCAACGATCCTCATTTGGGACCATGCTCTTATACATCACTTTATAAAACACCAATTAACATTGCCACTAGAGAAGATTTGCAACGAATTGCCGCCGAAGTTTTGAATAGCAATCAAATTGTTCAAAACACAAAGAAATACATTAGTGGTGCAAACTCTTACAACAATGCACAATATGGACTTCCCCAAATGAGTGAGCTTTTCTTCCAATGCGCTCTGTGTTGTGTTCTTAAACACTACATTCAAAACGACATTTCCTTTTTAGAAAATGTTTTCAAGCCAGATTTCAGCAAAAATGAACAATTTTACATATCGCGAATCCTTTCAGCCTTGCGTCTGGGGGTTAGCGTGAATAAAAATAAGTGGTTTGGGAAAATTGAAGACGACGCAAAATATCCTGGATACACGGGCCCTTCTGCTTTGGAAAAAAGGTATAACCAGCTTATCCAGTCAGGGGTTTATATAGATCCGGTCAAGTTTGTATGCATGCTGGAAAATTATACTGTTTGTTTGGGTTCAGTTCCAAGAGTCGAAACTAAGCAATTAGATCAACTGATTACTCAACTGATACAAAATCAGTCTACAAGACACTGATTGTTATCTTTTTCATTTTTTGGCGCCTTAATTTTTTTTATTATTTAATTTTGTTATATATATTGCTGGTTCTTTTACTGTATTTTATGTACATTATAATGCACTTGTAAGTAACATTGTAAAGACTTTATTGAACACAACAAAACAAGTATAAAACTAAAGTTTCAGTATATATTGGTCTGCTTTATTTAAACAGTATTCATTAAATATACAGTTATATGACAAGGCAAGAGAACAGTATATGGTTATGAACGTGTATGATTGTGGATTTCGCTTTCAACTCTTTGATGTAATAATACCAAAGCAAGTTGGTTACTTTCTGGTGTCCCTATAATTGTGACCTTACGTTCTGAAGCCATGTCTACAATTCCGTCGGCAGATGGTTCTGCAGTTATGACAGAGCTTTCGTCGTTGATTCTAATCATGCTTCCTGAAGCCTGTCGAATTTCATTAATCTTTGATCCTTGCTTACCAATAACTGCACCAACAATAAAGTTTGGAATAAAAACGCTCTGGGTCAGTTGTTGTCCTGGAATACCAGCTTGGGCCTGTAGCTGTGCTTGCCGCATTCCACCTTCTACCATGAGATGTACAGTCCCGTCTGGAGCAACTGCAGGCCCTGAATACATTTTGTTTGTGGCTTTTTCAGTATTAGTTTGTTGAATAGTGGTCTGGCTTGTAGGTGTTATTGTTGAGGAATTATAAGACTGTTCGCTAGGCGCGTCTGGAATAACTGTGTCTTCATCTAAAGTCATGTTGGCATCTTCATTCACACCCGCAATCTCACTAGGTTTTACAGAGTCAAAAGCTAAACGTTCTTTATTAACAGTTGGAAGTAGAGTTGGATTGTGATATGGATTTGATGATAATAATGGTATATTGAGCTGCTGAGTCTTGAATATAGCAGGATGCCCGTATACACCAGTGATTGGGACTGGTTCAAAGTCAACGTTTGAAATAAATCCGTCTGTAGAATCCTCTTCATCATCACTTTCACCGGTTTCCTTGTTATTTAGCGAGTCTAGAATAAATGTATGGCAAATGAATTTCAATATGCAGCTTCTTACATTTTCAAAGTGCGTTCCTCTGATATACAGAGCACGATCTGACGACATTGGAAGTGAGTAGTTTGGTAGGTCTATTATTGTATTTGTTTCGTTTTGCAACTTGAAAAGAAAGTTTTGTGAGGTTGATTGTCTAGACATTGAGAATCGTCCAACAGTATTAAGACTACTTTCAACTGGTATCGCATATTCTTCATTTCCTTCTTTGAAATGAGTGCGATCAGTATCGCTTTGGAGTTTTTGCTGAATATTGTTATTGTCTATAAGTGCTCTACTGGGGGTTTCGTAATTTTTTTTAATAACTGTGTATTCCGGAATTAGAAGCGTTGCTTCTATTAATATTCCTCTAAGCGCCTCTAGCTGCTTTTTGATGACAGCTAGTTCATTTAATTGTTGTTTGGTTTGAGCATCATGTTGGGCAGCAGAAGGTTTTCTGCCTTTTGAGCCCGCTTTCCTAGCCGATGGTAATGGCGGAAGCTTTGCTTGGGGTTGTAAGACTTCGTTATCAGGAAGTAGTAACAGCTTACTTAACAGCTTGTATGCTTGGTCTGGGTTTGCTAAGACTTTTCTTAAAGACGCGTAAAATGATATGATAGAAATTGCATGAGAGACGGCAGAAGCTTTGCCCGTTAAAGTCACTACTCTTTCAGTTACGCCTGGCCGTAACTTCTCTAAAGAAATTTCAGAAATTCGTGTTGGATCAGACCCAGAACTATCAATATCAAGTAAAAGTTTCGAGACTGGACTATTTTGGTCTTCTAACATTAGTCCCAAAGAGGCCGATACTAATATACGAATGGATATGGTAACTTCCAGTGCTTCATCTGACAACTCCACAAGTTGTTTTTTTGCATTTGGATCAGGAGGAACTCCTACGACGTTATTTATCTTTTGAGGTGGTAATGGAGGAGGTTGCGGCTGCAATTTGGATTTTTCAACAGTGGAATTACTTGTTGAAATATCTTTGTTTTCATCAATAGCTTCTGTCTTTACCGCAAGCTCATTTAAATCGTCATTTGTAAATTCCGTTTTTACTTTGTTATTTTTATTTTCGGAATGATGCTCTGCTTCATCTATATGTAGCTTTTTAGATTGATGTTCTTCTTGTGGATCAACTGATTCTGAAGATTGTACAGACGTCGCTGAGTTTCTTTTTCTTCTTTTGGGAGGCATTGAATTTTAATTACTGTTAGTGACAGAAAATAATTGTCTTGAATATGTATATATGGTTTGTGATGTATTTTTGATTAAAACAACTACTAACAATAAATTATCGATATTTGCAAGAAGCTATTGTGATGGTTTTGTTTTCAATTTTTCTTAATATTTGAAATTTCATGATGACAAAGCATTGACTAAGCATTCCGCCAGCCTGTCCAAGTGTCAGCGAAAAACCCAAAACCGCCAGCTAATTGCCAAAATTTCACTTTTACTCTCTTTAAGCCCCTTCCCAATCAGACAATTTCCTCCTATTTTTTAGAAAAACTTCCCAATTGTTATCAACACATAAATACTTTGTGCTTATACAAAAGTAATAAAGTATTAGTTTACTAGTATACAAGGTATGTAGTGTTTATTTTTGTTTGTGTCGTTGCTGAAAGAATTTCAAAGCTTTAAAACCTGTGACTTTTTGCTTTTTTTGTATATGTGTTCTTTTTTCTTGTACCAAAAGCACTTACCAACAGTTGAATTAAAAAATTATATATTTTACATCTTTATGTCAACATTAAAACTAACAATTTACAAAACCTGAATCTCAATTTTTTTCTTCAAGATGGCGGATATTGCACCTTATGCGTTAGTTTATGACGCTACTCCTACCGATAAACCTTCAGTTCAAGAGTTTAAGGACTTGTTGGAAAAGGGCACCGATAAAGTCAAGATTGCTGTAATGAAGCGAATCCTTGTCATTATGATTAACGGTGATCCAATGCCACAACTTCTTATGCATGTTCTTCGATTTGTTATGCCCTCTAAAAACAAGCAATTGAAAAAATTACTTCACTTTTATTGGGAAGTTTGCCCAAAGGTCAATCCTGATGGGACCCTTAGACAAGAAATGATTTTGGTATGCAATGCCCTTCGTAATGATCTTCAACATCACAATGAATACATCCGTGGTGCTACTCTACGTGCCCTTTGCAAATTACATGAAGCAGAATTGTTAGATCCTTTGATTCCTTCTGTTATTTCATGTCTTGAACATAGACATGCTTATGTACGAAAAAACGCCATTTTTGCTGTATACACTATTGCTTCAGAACCAGCTACTAGCCACCATATTCCAGATGCTCCAGAAACTATTCAAACTTTCCTTGACAATGAAACAGATGACACTTGTATTAGGAATGCATTTATTGCTCTTTCAAATCTTGATCGTGAACGAGCTCTTGCTTTTATTCAGCAAAAAATTCAATCAATTGGTTCTCTTGATGAACTTCTTCAACTCGCAATCATTGAATTTGTATGCAGAGATGCTGTTCATCATCCAGAACTCAAACCTATATACCTTAAGATAATATTTGATATTTTGGATTCATCATCAAACACTGCAGTTTACGAAGCTGCAAACGCGTTAACAAGAATTTCAACCGATCAAAATGCTATTAAAGGAGCTGCTACAAAGCTGGTTGAACTAGCTCTCAAGGAACCAAATAACAACGTTAAACTTATTGTTTTTGAACAGGTTGAGCGATTGCATCTTAAGAACCCCGGTGTCCTTAATGAATTAACTATGGAAATTTTGGCTGCTTTGTCTACAACAGATCTTGATGTCCGTAAGAAGGCCTTGGATATTGCTCTTGGTATGGTTACCAGCAGAAATGTTGATGATGTCATTAAGCTTTTGAAGAAAGAACTCAACAAAACCCTTTCACAAGATTACGACAAGAATTCTGAGTACAGACAATACCTTATTCAAGCCATCCATACATGCGCCATTAGATTTGTCGAAGTCGCTAGAAGTGTGGTCGAAATGCTTTTGGATTTATTAGGAGACGAATCTACTTCTTCAACCAATTCGGCTGTTGAAGTTATTTCTTTTGTCAAAGAGGTTGTTGAAATTTTTCCAGACCTAAGAGCTGATCTAGTTGCAAAACTTCTTACCACATTGGAAAATGTTCGTTCTGGAAGTGTCTATCGTGGGGCTTTGTGGGTTATTGGTGAATACTCATATAGCGAACAAGAAATCAAGGCAGTTTGGGCCCATATCAGAAAAAGTCTTGGTGAAGTTCCAATTCTTTCCTCTGAACAACGCCTTCTTCGCGAAGCTGATGCTTCTGAGGAAGCAAAAGCAAATGGCACAGCCGAACCTGAACACAAGCCCAGTAAGCCAAGGGTATTATCAGATGGTACATATGCTACTGAAACTGCGTTTTCAGTAAGTCAGAAGGCCCAAGATGATGTCAAATCTAATAGACCCCCTCTCAGAGCCCTTATCCTCAGTGGGTCGTGGTTTTTGGCTTCTGTATTAGCCGGCACTCTTACCAAGTTAGCCATTAGAGCTCTTAAGGTTAGCAAAAATGAAGCATTTAAAAATGCTCTCCGTGCCGAAGCAATGCTCATTATGATTTCTATTATTAGAGTTGGTGAATCATCTCTTGTTGCTTCAAAAATCGATGAAGACACTATTGATCGTATTTATTCTTGTGTCAAAGTACTTGCTGAGGGATATACCAATGAAGCATTATACAAAGCATTTTTAGAAGATAGTAGAAATGCTTTTAAGGCACTAGTTGAAGCTAGAGAAAAACAACGTGCTGAATCTAACGCTAATGAAGTTAACAAAAATGCTTCTCAAATCGATACAAGTCTTTCTTTCAGACAATTATCTGCAATTTCTACCGCTACTGAAAGTTCAAATGCTAACATAGATCAGGATCTTGCTCTCGCTTCAGGTGCAAATGCTGACGTCAGCGCACAAAAACCAACTTCCAAATTATCAAGAATTGTGCAACTCACAGGTTACTCAGATCCCGTATATGTTGAAGCATATGTCAATGTTCACCAATTTGATATTGTTTTGGATGTTCTTGTATTCAACCAGACTCTAGACACTCTTCAGAATCTTACTGTTGAGTTTGCAACTTTAGGTGACTTGAAACTTTCAAGCAAACCAACTCCACAAAACATTGGACCTCAAAGCTTCCACTCTGTTCAAGCAACCATCAAAGTATCTTCTGCTGATACTGGTGTTATTTTTGGTAACATCATCTATGAAGGCCAAACTGCTGGTGACAACACCATTGTTATTTTAAACGATATTCATGTTGATATTATGGATTATATCAGACCAGGAAATTACACTGAAACCGAATTCAGAACAATGTGGGCGGAATTTGAATGGGAAAACAATGTCAATATTTCAGTACCAGGAAAGTCATTAAGAGGATTTTTGAAATACCTTATGAAGAACACCAATATGCAATGCCTCACCCCAGGTGCTTTAGAAAGAGGAACCAACGTTTTTGGATTGGATGATGAAGATGAGATTGAAGAAGACGAGGAGGAAGAAGAATGTAAGTTTCTCAGTGCAAATTTGCATGCTCGCAGTAAATTTGGCGAAGATGCTCTTGCTAATCTCAGCATCGAGCGATCTGAGCAAACAGGTAGAATTATTGGTCATGTCCGCATTAGATCAAAGGGTCAAGGTCTCGCTTTGTCACTGGGTGATCGTGTAGCTGAATTACAAAGACAAAAAATTACACAAAGCATCAATCAATCAGCATAAAATGGCTATTGAATAAAAAATGCTATTAATATATAAAATGCCTTTAGTAATACAAAATTGGAGTTTATTAGTTGATTGACTATAGTCGAAGTTTTGGTATCAACTTGGTACCTTCACTAATTTGTGTGAAAGTCATTTTCTTTAAAATTTTCAAATACAAAAAAAAAGTGTTTAGATATGTATATGCATCAATTGAGGTTTGAAATATGAAAAATATATATTTTCAATAGCACAAATAAGTAAAGATAAATTTTTTTCAATCTAAACTTTCCGTTTCATCTTCTGCGCTATGTATATGCCGATAAATATTTTTGTAAATTTCAACGCCTACTAAGAGATTTTGTCCTTGTATTTGGTGATCAAATATACTCATGGTATAATTTATACTATGGTCATTAGGAGTAAAAAATTATCAACCCAACACTTACTATATTTTTTGTCAATATTTAATGATTTATTCATTTGTTTACCTTAAGACATTTTAGCAGGACTTTTTTTCCCCCAACATTAGAAGGCTTTTTGTCAGAAACAAAATTCTTTATTAAGTAGTATACGACTGACTTTCAGTTGGAAGTGCTTTGTCTGTGAATCATACCAATGTATTACTCACCTCATCGAAGCCAAAATGGACGTCTTTCAAGTAGAGAGCGCGACGAAGATGAATATACAGACTCGCTATATGACGAGGAATTGGAAGCACCAAACGGCTTAACAAAAAACGATTCTGATGCTGCTAACTCAGAGGAAGATAAAACCAGTAAGTATTTCCAGAACATTTTTTTTTTTTTCTTTCAAAATCACTTTCTAATCTATAATTTGATAGCACCCGAAACCACCAGCGATGAAGATACAAGTTTGACGGCAAATGAAAGTATTGTATCTCAGATTGTTACAAACGATATTTCTTCTAGAATTGAGACTTTAGCTGCTACCAACTTCAAAACTTATTTAAAGAGTAAAAAAGAGCGGGAAGCTTCGTCAAGTGCAACCTCCACACCTCAAAAACAAAGTTCTGGGATTGTTTTTGATTCAAACCCTTCAACCCCTGTGCGTTCTACTGGTTCACTTTTATCCCGACAACTAACAAAAAATGTTCAGTCAACACCTCAAACACCCGGCTCAAGAATTTCTCCATCAAAGGAACAGGGTTCAGTAAAGCAAAGTCTTGACATGATTCAAGATCTTTTAGATCAATTTCACGCTGACGAAATGAATGCATATCTATCTTCATACACTTCTCTTGATGACGAAAAGATTCAAATTGAGAATGAAAAAAGGAAAAAAGAAGCAGAAGAAGAGCTCAAAAAACTCAACAACACACTTGATAATCTCAATCTAAGTAGAAAGGAACGTCTGAGAACATATTTCACCAATATTGAACAAGAACGACTCGACAGAAAAAGGGCAGAACAAGAACGAATAAATCAGATCAATAGAGAAAAAGAAGCCCGCAAGCGTGCCTTGGAAATTGAACGAGCAAAAAAGGAGCGCGCTGAAGAACAGAGACTTGCAGAGATTGCGCAAAAGGAGCTGGAGGAAATTCAAGCTCTTGAAAAAATACAGCAAGAAAAAAGGGAGCTTGAACGACAAAGAATTGAAGCTCACAAGCTTATTGAAGAAAAAGAGAAAAAGATGAAAGAACAAGAACTAGCTGAATTGCGGAAACAACAGGAAGATCGCAAAAAGGCTATTGAAGAAGCTCTAAAAGCCAAAGAAATAGCGGAGAAAAAGCAACAGGAAGAAAAACAGCGAAAAGAAGAAGCAAAAAAGAAGGAGCTTGAAGCAACAAATGGGTTTTCCAATTCTGCAGATATTGATGCTGAATTTAAAGCACAACAAGAAATAATCAAAATGATCAAAGAAAAAATTGTTACACCTGTTAGTCAGGACTCTAGGCTTAAAAAGTTGGCCTTTTCAACTAAAACAAAAATTCGACCTAAGCTTGGGCAACTCAATAGTACGATTACTCAAGCTGAAAAGATTTTTCAAGAAATTGTTGCCCTTATTAATCAAAACCGGCAGATTGACAATTTGCTATATTTATGGTCTCTCAATTTTTATTGTAAAACACTAATTGATCAAGCTGAATCTGAGATAGCAGTGTCTGTTAGTAGGGCTCAACCGTTAGCTCTTCTTACAATATATTTATTAAACGAATTTCCAGAAATGAAGGACCTGATGGTTGCTAGATTTGTCAAAAAATGCCCATATCTAATTGGATATACAAGTACTCATGAAACTGAAGAGGGCCGCGTTCGTATGGGATGGAAACGGACAAGCGACAAAAAATGGGAAGACGAACAACAGTATACGGAACGCATGTCTGGTATTGCTTCGGTCTGGGCTGCAATTACAATTCTTCCTACAAGAGACGTTAATAAGTTTGAACATTTATATCCCATATCTAACAGCTGGAAGTTCTGCGCACGAATGTGCAACACTCAACCTGCTCGAAGTTTGACAAACACACACTTTGCAGTAGTAGCAGGTTGGTGGGATGTTGCTTCCTCTGTTTTTGTTCAAGCATATGGTAAACAAGGCGAAAAAATGTTGCGCCTTTTGTCGGGACCCTGGACCCAACAAGTCAGTGATCAAAGATATCCTGCTGCGTTACGTCTACTTTTATTAGGAGAAGATTGGGCAAAAACTGGTAAACTGAAAATTCTTAAGCCAATGTCCCAAAATTAACTTTTATAATTTCTGCTTTTATATTTTGTTAAAACCATTTTAACTCAAACAATTCAATTAGTTTATTGAGTGTATCTCGCCATTTATGTCACAGCTAAACATCAGTTAAAAGTGTGATTGTAAAATATTTAAATAATCACTATTGATTATACACAAAATAAAAAAACAAAAAACAAAAAAATATATATTTACAGCGTATTTATGTTATGCAATTGTTTTTAATCTCTAATTTTTTTTTCTCTACCATCTAGTTGGGAACTTTTCTTTACCTTGGAATAAAAATCCATAAGCACTTAATAATGTTCGAGCATCTGGATCAACTTGGGCAGAAGTATGAAAGGTAATGTCCATACCAAAAGTCTTTGGCCAAAGATCTTGATTTGCTTCAATTTCAGGAAAATATCTAACATCTTCCTTTGAAAGACCAAAAGCTATATTGCCGTACCTATCACCAGATGAGTTGGAGATACCTTCAAAAGTCTTTGATCGTGGCAAGACAATTTCAGAAAGTGTGGACAAGAATTGGTGCATTGGTCTACCCTTCAGACTGGCTTTTGCGCCAATAAGAATACTAGGACGAAGTCTCCAGGTGGGAACGTTGGACTTAGAGTAGACAGCTTCCGGTTTTACACCAGTAATTTGTTGTAGTTGCAAAATTGCTGGGATAACGGCGTCAGAGTTTTCTCTACCATCTTTGACAAATGTGTTAAGTGTTATTTCAGTAATATTGGGGATAGTTGAAACATCTCTCTTCTTGATGTCTGGAGTTTGAGCAAGAGACCCTCGAGGTGGTTTAGGAGCTCTGTTGATATGGTAAGGAGAGGTACCATCCCATTCTCTAATTTTTTGACCCTTTTTGTCTACACCTTTATGTAAGTATGAGATCAACAAGAGATCGCTGTCCAATGTGTTGCGTTGGTAGTCTTCTACACGATCCGGGCTAACAGCTGTTGGTCTAAAAGCTCTAGATCTGATGTCGTTTTTGGGGATAAGTAATTCGCGGAAACGATCTGAAACTTGGGCCTTACGGTACTTGACAGTATGATGGACTGGCTTGACAATTGAGACACCAGCCTTGTTGACAGTAGCACTGGTATGAAATGCAGAAATTGCCGAAGGAGCAAACGTGCCGACTGAAAAAGGTCTTGCACGCAGTAATAATGTAGTCATTTTTATGTATATAGAGCTGTTAAATCCAAAAACTAATCAACTTAGAATGACAAAAGCCCCTACTATAGAAAGGAAAATTGAAAAACTTTTCACTAGTTCTGAAAATTTTATGGTGGTTGTGATAGGTGATGAAATATACTGACAGGACACAAAATACGCTTTGTTTTTCAACTCTTATCCATCATTTTATCATATTGTCAACAACAAAATTAAAGTTAAAATTATCATTATTTAGGTACTTGTATATTTTTTTTGATAACTATCATTTGAATAATACGCTCAATATAAATTTATAGTACAATAGTATCTTTGTGATTGCTTTGTTGAATTGAAAGCATAGTTTAGGTGCCCCAAAAGCCAATTACAAAAATTATGTATATACAAAATAATATAATTCTTTTTCAAATTGTTAAATATCAGTCAATTATTCTATTATCCATTTAAAGCCAAATAGTCATATTTTTAATATAATGTGCTGTTTTGGACTTTTGTTTCAACTTCAAAAATAGTACCAATAGTGATAATATATCATAGGATGGCACTCCAAAAGTTATATCTACTAGCATCCAATATATACCATATGGTAAATATAAAAGCAACTTTACCACTTGTCCACAAATCAACTACCTGTTGATTGAAATGAAGAACTTTTGAATTAGGCATTTCTTTTTGAAAAACTGATTTTTTTCAACAAAACTTGTTAATTTTGCAATTTTTACAACAACTGGCACTCATATACCTCAAGTTCGTTACTAAATTTAGACTAAAAATGATTCAAACAAATTTCTATAAACATTACCTAGATTCAAGTATTAGTGAGGCTCTAATAAACTATTATCTGCTCTAATATAGGTAATAAGCCGCCATCATTGTGATTATATCAAGAGCCTATATGACTATCACAACACAAAACATGAAAAGGAGCATGCTGCGACAGTGCCAAGGCCACCCAAATGTCCGTCCATTTTATCTTTATAAAGTACGATAGCAGACTTTAACTTCTAATGTAAAAATATATAGGAAATGTAACACTGCAATAATAATACCACTATCTCTTTTACCAAATTTCTGTTGACTTTATACAAAGTTACAACGAAATGAAAGAAATCAGAGAAATTATGAAGTGATGTTGACACCGTAATCACCAATCGTAGCTATCACTGGAATCCCCCAAGACCAGATCAGACTAACAATGAAAACGTCGTCATTGTCATAACATGAAAAAAAGCAATGTAAAAATGAAAAAGCAACATGAAATGCAACGTAAAAAATGAAAAAGCAAAATGAAAAAAGCAAAGTAAAAGACTCATAGAGTAACATTAACATTGTAATCACCAATTGTAGCTATCACTAGGATCCCCCGACACCAGATGAAACTAGCAAAAAAAGCATTGTGGTTGTCACAACATGAAATAGAGCAATGTAAAAATGAAAAAAAGTAAAGTCAAAAAGCAAAGTAATAAATCAAAGGGTATCAAGATCATGAAGTGACATAGACGTCGTAATCACCTATCATAGCTTTACTGGAATCCCCCAACACAAAATCGGACTAACAATGAAAACATCGTCACAACATGAAAAAAGGGCAATAAAAAAGCAAAAGGTATCAAGATTATGAAGTAAAATTCACATTGTTATTACCTATCATAGAGTTATCACTGGGA
>CBXB010000053.1:17425-27688 GCA_000817185.1 Magnusiomyces clavatus CNRMA 12.647
GAAAAAAAAAAAAAAAAAAAAAAAAATTCTTTTTTCTCTCTTTACTAAAAAAAGATTAATAAAGACCATTTAGAGAATAGAAAAAAGATATATATTTGACCAATTAATTGAGTTTTCTGCAAGAATACATATAAACATAAAAAGTATTTGTGCACCATGCAACTTTCTTTTGAGTTTTTTTTTTTTTTTATCATTTTAATAATAAATAGGTTTTTTTTTTTCTTTGGATTCGTGTCACAATTAAAAATTTATTATTTATAAGAAGATATTTAGAAAGAAAAAAAAAAAAAAAACATCTGTTTCAAAAAATTAAAAAAAAATATATATTATTTATTATTAAACATTAAAAAAAATAAAAAACTTTTTAATAAGAATATTGTTATTTATAATTAGTTATTAATAAAAGTAATAATAGGTTTTATCAATATAATGAATTTTTTAAAAAAAATGATTCGCGTAAATAAAAGTATTTAACAAAATAAAAAGTATAATGACAAATTCAGTAACTAGTCTTGATAACTATTAAATTTTATTTTATTTATTTATTTACTATTAAAACGTTACTAAATCATTAAAAGAAAATAAACATCTATTTTTTTATTTTATTATTAAACATCTTCTTCAATAGCTAATTCAACACTTCCAATTGCCCATATATCTTCTTCATCCTCCATGCGATCAGAAAATACTGCAGCATAATCTCCTCCAGCTGCAATTCTTTCAACTTCTGCAGATGCAAGTCGTGTAGCAACTCTCTTCGTGTACTCGGAAACTGATCGCCCAAGTGTGCCGGAAAGAACATTGGCCTCCGAAGCGTGCTTAAACCACTTTTCAAAAGTCTCTTGTTGCTTGCCACCATCAGGGCTCTCTTCTAGCTCTTGAGTGAGCTTGAAGATCTGCAGATACGCCTTTTCGGCAGCAAGCTTGACTGGAATCACACTGTCTCGCACACACCCAAATATGGCCGGAACCAAAATGTCCAAGTACTCGTATTGGCAGATCATGTCGTACTTGTGGCGAGCAAGTGTCCGAACAACAACAAGCGACAGCCGGCGAGTCTCAACCGACCTCGACGGCGACTTGACCATGGCCCTAGCAAGCTCCTTGACCAGGCCCAAAACAACCTCTGGGCTGTGGTCAAAGTTCACCTTGACGCTCTTGGCTTCCAACGTAAGTGGCGAGCTAGAGTGTTTCAATGTTTCATCATCCTCAACATCTTCTTCTGACTCGGTCGTAGCAAGCAAGTATTTGCCAGTGGCCCTGATAGAGTTTTCGGAAATCTCGTCATCAATGTCATTGATGTGAGCAATCAAGTAATTGGCAATCTCTCTACTAACACCAGCTTCGTCAATTTTGTGTCGGGCAACCTTGAGCAGAGTGTTTAACGCCAAAACTGCAAACTGTTGGTTGCTGCTGTTGTTCAAAACATTTGACGTAATGTACTTCTTGGCTTCTTCACCGTCCATGGCATTTGTAATTCCACCAACCAGTTTGGCAAGTGTGATTCTTCTGTGGTTGCCAGACTTGAGGAGCTCGTCTTCAACAAAATCGGAAATCAGTGTTTTCGATGAGGGCCCAAGCTTGGATCCTGCAACAATAACAATATCCGAAAGAGATTGTAAAATAGACTCTACAACGCCTTCATTGTTGGTGCTGCTGGCACTTGTAACAAGCTCTGTAACTAATGGATCAACCTTGGGCTGAAGCTTGACTAACGTACTCAGTGCCTTTCCTGCACGTGAACGAAGCGTTTCATTCGTAGGGTCTGCCAAGGCCTTGGCAAAAGTTCGTTGCAGTTGAGGCAAGAAAGGCTTTAAAAACGCTGGAATCTTGACCAACAATGTGTTGAGAGTGTACATGATGGCTGCCTTGATGGGCGTTGGGAATCTCTCGCCAACTGTTCTAATCAACGGACCTGTGATTTGAGTAACAAACGGCTTGAGATTGGCAGCGCTGGTTCTCTCGACAACATCGGAAATACCCAAAGCCGCCTGCTCACGCTGGTCGTTGGAACCGTACATCAAACCTTGCAAGAAAATAAGCAAAATGCAGCTTGGACCCTTTGGAAGAGCAAACCCAGCAATTTCTTGTCCAGGGACACCTGTAGAGCGAAGTGCACTGCGTGCTGGCTTGACCAATGCCGCCAATTGTTCCTTGCTTTGAGATTTGATAATACTGCTGAGGCACTGCCATGCAGCCTTTACAACGTTTGGATCAACATCGTCCAAAGATGTAATGCACACGCCAACCCAATCTTCAATGTAGTCGGAGTAGTCCACAGAAGTTTCCGAGAAATATGTACTCATATGCTCGAATGTAAGCTCGCGGCGCTTTGAATCAGGGCTTCGGGCTAATGAGAGCATGTGGTGCATAAGTGTGTGTACACCTTCATCAAAGTTGATTGACAACAAGACAGAATCAAGGGCTTTCTTGTAGACTTCTGTATCTTCTTCAGAGGGCTTTTCTCCATCTTCACCCATAATGGCATCCATCAAAGAGTCAACAATCTTTTCAAAGCGCTTGATAAGAGCAGGACCAGCAACAGAGGCCAATGCACCAAGAGAACGGGCATTGGTAACTGTCATAGGAGGCTTCAACAGCGTAGGCATGAGGACCGGGAATACAATAGAACCCTTGGTAGAAATAATCTTCTTCAATGCAGCTAAAGCATTGTCGGAAGTGCTCTCGTTCTGCAGCATGCTGATAAGATCTGGAAGAATCTTGTCCATGATTTGGTTTCCAATTGCATTTTGAAGAGAATCAAAGGCGTTGGCAGCAGAGTCACAAACTCTTTCGTTAGAATCGCCAAGACCAGAACGAATAATGGGGATAATGAGACTTTGTTGAGCCTCCAAGTCGTCTGGTTGAGTAGAGCCAATAAGTTCGTTGACTGCAATACAGATACCTTGTCTGGCATCTGGGTCACTGGTAGCCATACCCTCGCTAAGAGTTGGCAAGAGACGGGACAATGATGTACCACCAACACGACGAACGAGTTCTCCAAGTGCTTGAGCAGCAATGTTTCTTTGATCTTGGTTGGTACTTGCCAAGCGTCTGATAATAGTTTGTGTAAGAGTCGGCAAGATTTCCTTGATGGTTCTAGGAGTATTGAAAACCAAACTCTTCCAGACTTCAATTGCAACACCACGCACTTGTGGGTAAATATCGGATCTGCAGATAAAAATAGCCGCAAAGATACGATCACGACGTTCAGTTCCAAGAGCCTCAACAATGTTTTTGCTGACATCACCATAAATAATCCTATCTTCTTCAGCCAATTCGGTATTACCGGAAACACCAGTAAGCTGGAATAACAGGTCACCAGTAAGTTCGACGGAGGCAGCTCTGATTCTGTGACTGTAATCAGAAAGACCTCTTTCAAGTTCTGGCAACAACAAGTCAACAGCCTTGCTGGCATAGTTTTTGACCAAAAGTCTACCAGCCTTCAAAGAGGTTTCACGAATAGACGATTGATCGTCAGAAAGACCGGCCAAAATTGGTGGAATAATTTGTGACAAATATGGCGTAAATGAAGCACCAAAAGAGGCAGGAAGGAAAATCATCAATGGCATGAACCCCTCTCTGATGTGGGCCTTTGGACTTGTGGCATTCTTCAAAATAACTGGCAATAATTCCTCCAGCTTGCGAATGCCCAAACCGTAAATAATTTCGGCCAAACCTTGAGCTGAACCAAGTCTGTCCCCAACCTTGTCTTCGGACTTGAGAGTGGCCATAAGTCTGCCAATGAGATCTGGGAATTGGTCTTCACCAAGCTTCTCAACAAGAGCACCAAGAGCTCTGCTGGCAGTACTTCTGGTTGCGGGAACTGGGTCAACCATAGAAACTTCGAGCTCAGCAACAAGATCTGGAAGATATGGAACAAGGTCCTTGCCATCAGTAAGAATAGACATGTTACCGACAATCTGAGCAGCTTTACGCTTAATGTTGGCTGATCTATCCTTCAAACCACGGTGGAGAATGTGAATAACAAGAGCCAAAGATGGTGCATCGATATAATGAATAAATTGAGTTTTGAGAAGACCATCAAGTGCTTCTTCAGTGTGCTTAGTTGGATCACTAATGGCCTTGATAAGAGTTGGGACAAGAGATTGAATTTCAGGGTTCTTGATAACTTCACCAAATTTTTGTAAACTTTGGTTGGCGGAGCTTCGTACTTCTCGATGGGTATCATTGAGAACACCGACCAACTCTGGAATAATAATAGACAAAGATGTAGACAATTGTCTAGGATCCAAATAAGCCATAATACCAAGAAGCTCAACAGCGCCCTTCTTAGCTCTCCAGGCAGTTTGGTTCAAACTTTCTAAAGTTAAAGGAATCATCTTTTTAATGCCATAGCCAGTAGCGTGCTTCATAATCTGTTTAGCAGCAAAGGAAGTGGCTTCACGAACGTCAGCAGAAGAGTCGCCCAAGCTTGCTAAAATCAATGGAATAATTTCAAATACATAGGGCTCAAAGTATTCACCAAGACTTTGAGAAAGTGTTTCAAAGGCAAATTGGGCACCTTGTCGCCTCTTGGGGTCCTTCTTGTCTTCAACAGCATCAATAAGTATTCTGATGATATCGTAATCAGCCAAAGCAACAATACCACAGCCTTTGACAATACCTGATATACCATAAGCCGCACCACGTCTGTGAGCATACTTGGGATCATTGAAAAGCTTGTCTTGAAGTTTTTGCAGGTAGTCGCCAATCTTGGAAGAAAACAAAAATACTAGGTCAGCCAAGCATTCAGATACAGCGTATTGAACATACTCATTTGGAGTGTCAAGAGTAGAAATAAGACGATCAACAATCTTTTCAGCTCGAGGATCCGATGGTTTCAAGTGACGAGCTAAAGCACCATACAAAATGACAACGCTTTCTCTAATGCGGTCTTGAACTTCTGTAGGCTTCTTGATATCTTTGCTCAAATAGTCTTCAAAAATTGGAATCAAAATCTCAACAATCTTGATTCCATGAACTTGGATGATAGTTTTGCCAGCCTCTTGAATTTGTTCACGTACATGTGGGTTAACATCTCCCAAAGCTTCTTCTTGAATCAAAAACTTGAAGAATTTTTCAACAAGTTCATTGGTGAGATATGGAGCCAAATAGCCAAATGTCTTGGCGGCACCTTCTCTAGGTCTCCATGTATCAGATTCATCACCAAGGTTGACTGGAACACCATATTTATCCTTGATTGGTACTGGAGGTTTAGATTTCTCTTTGAAAAAGTCAATCAAGTCATTAAAAACACTGGGAACCAAGTCTGGGAATCTGGAAGCAGCTGAAGCAATAGCTTGAGCTGCTGCTGAACGAACAGAGTCGTTGTTGGATTCCAAATATGGGAAGAGCTTGAAAGGAGTGCTAGAATCAACTTGTAATTCATTATCGGTCCAAATAGATTCCGCAAGTTCAGCGTTGGTGGAATTTTCATCAAAAAGCTCAATAAAAATCTCGCTAGAATACTTGAGATGGGAAATGTCCAGCTCGTTATCAATAATTTCGAGGATGATTGTACGGATGGCAGGGTCGTCTGAAATGGTAAGCTTGAGGAACAACTGAAGCTCTTCATCGTTAAAGGAGTCTCCAATACTTTGGACAATACGGTTAAGAACATCTTTAATTCTCTTAGCCTTTGAAGGATGAGCTTCCAAGAATCCAAGTAATGTCGTTAAGAGGTGAATTCTAGAGGTTACTTCTTCTTTAAACATATCAGCTTGATCAGTGATGATATCCAAAGCCAAAATAGTTTGTTCTTCTGATTCGTCTTCAGTAGAAGTTGCAATGCCACCCTTGCCTTCTAAAACTCGTAATAGTAACGGAGTAAGATAAACTAAAGATATAACATCAATTTTACCCTTTTCACTGTAAAACTTGATTCTGTATAAAATACTTAAAACAGATTCTTTCAAAGCTTCCTTGGTATTGAGTGCAAGGGAATCAACTTCTGTAGCGTTTAAGCCTCTAAGAATAGCAACACCTGAAACGTCTCTAAGATTGAGGAGAAGTTTAGAAGCAACATTTTGAGAGAGCTTGATAAAAGTTCTTGATGCTTCACCGTTGAAAATAAAATTGACTTTGCCGTTTGTAAGCATGTCAAGCAATGCTTTAACAGAAACTGGATACCAAATTTCAATTCCATTATAAGCTGTAACGGCCATATCTGAAAGTTTGGATATCAAGACAAGAAGCTTGTGAACCCGGTGGTGAATAGACCTTAGCTGAGATCGAATCTCTGATTCTTTCTTCAATTGTTCATTAACAGTAACTTGTTGTTCCTTGGTATACTTTGGCTTGTTATCTTTGATGCCCTTTTTAGATGCAATTTCTTTTCTAAGGCTTTCTTCCCATTTCTTTGTTTCGTAGTCCTTGGTATTTTTGTTTTCAACATAGGTTTTGTTGCTTGCAAATGGATCAATAGCCAATTCTCCCTCTGGAGTATCCCAAATCTTCTTTACGAGTTCAGGTTCCAAGTCAGTCTTGAAATCATTAGTATGCAACCCTTCAGCAATGATAGATGTGATTTTGGAAACAAACAAGGAAGGATTGATGAATGAGAGTGTGGTTACAGCAGAAACAGAAGCTTCAAGCATTGCTTCATTTCCACAATTTGAAGCCAAGTCAGCCATTTCAAAGCAGTCCTTTAGCAACTTATCGCTATGAGCGCTGACAATGGCACCAGGATCCATATCGGATTCCAAACATAGCGTGACCCAACCACCTTTGATGGGGACATCAGGATGGTGAGAAATAACAAATAAAGATACCAAATGAGATTCAAAGATTGAAGAATCAATTTTATCATTAGATCTGAAAAGAGCTAAAATAATAGAGTTAAATTTAGTTTTTGGGATATAAGATAGATTGTTATCATTTTTAGAAGTAGGATCTAACAAAAGCTGTTGTATATTGGAAATGAAAAGAGAGCCAACAAAGGACTGGAAAGCGACATAAGTATCTTTGAGAAGAGAGATTGCTAGACGGGCAGTGCTGGAGGAAACAGGAGAAGTGATGTAATAGATCCAAGCTAAGGCCCAGTTGTTTGCAATTGCACCATCGTCCAAGTCTACAACATTACCAGCAGAGGCTCTCAAAGCACGAATAGCCCACTCAACGTCTGAAGGTTCAGTTAATTTTGTAAATGTCTTGTGCGAAATCAAAAATGAATGTTTGTCATTCTTCAAAGAACTGTTGATTACATCTGCTTCTTTGTAGGGTTTCAAGAGATTGGCATTCAAAAGCTCCAACTTTAAGGTAAGAGCAACAACTGCAAATCCAATGGCAATAGACTTGTTCAAAATAGCACCAGGTGGGTTAGAGTTGATTTCCTTCCATGAGTCTATGAGAGGCTTAGAAAGAGAGTTGATAAACGACTCCAATTCAGATGAGCAAGTATTGGGAAGATTGAAGATTTCGCTGACCAAACTAGTAATCCAAACTCTCTTCAAGTTGGCCTTCTTGTCACTCATACCTTTGATCACAACATCGAGAATCTTTTTGTCAATGACAGCATTGCTTTGAAGATCAAAAATCAAGTGTTTGAAAAAGGCCTCAGTCAATGCTACCAGTGATTGCTCGTTTACTTCTTTGCCAATAGTTGTAAGGATGTTGTTATATATAATAGGTGAACCTTCCAAATAAGGATTGACTGATTTCAAGACCTCGCCATAAAAGAGCCTTTGCTCGTGTGAGGTAACTTTGTTTGTTTTTAAAGGAGTAACTATAGAAGTTAAGACTTTGGATAATTTTTCCGTTGGCTGAGCTAAAGCCAGTAAGGCTTGAAGGTTTTGACATGCAAAAACGCGAACATTAGGCTTGAACGATGAAAATGCTGAAAGGAGAGGAGAAAGTAAACAAGAGTTGAGAGAGTCTGCGGTATCAACCAAAGGAGAGAGTTTTTTGAAAAGAGTGATGGAAATGGTTGACATGATAATTTCGGGTGAACGAAGAAAAGCCTTTGCTACAGCTGGAGCAATCTTATTGTCGAAATCGGATTGATTGGTAAAGTCAATAAAAAGAGGACTGTATGTATCAACCAATGTTATAGGCAAAGCCACCTTTGTTCCAAGAATAGCCTGGTTGTAAATGGTGAATATCTGTTCCTTTTTTTCTTCGACTTTAACTTGAACACTTGGTTTAACTGGCAAAACATCAATGGCAGCTCCTGCAAGAGCAGCAATTGATATCAAATGAAAAACGTAGTCTGTTGGTGCACTTGGTTTTTCTATCAGAGTTTCAAGGAAAAACTGAGCAAATTCTGAAGATGAATCAAAATCTGGCTGAGTTAAGGATTTTGCAATTGATGATCTGAGAGAGGAAACTGTAGAGTTGTACTGCCTGCTTCGTTTTTCAATGATTGGATTTGTCACAATCTTATAGACCAGCTTTGCTTGCGCTATGATGAGAGTTTTCAAGGAATCTTGATGTGACAAATAGACAGGAGCAAATTGTATAAGAACTTTGTTGCACCATTCCAATACGTTTAAAAGACTAGAGACAGCTTGCGAGCTTTTATTATTGGCTACGCTTTGAACAAGAAGAGAAAATGATGAAAGTAAGCTTAGATTTTCGCTAGCCTCAATGAATTTGATAATGATTTCTTGAGCTGACCTTCTAGATTCGTGGTCATTATAATGTGGATATTTTGAGAAAACCACTGATAAAATTTCTTCTAAATCATTGTCTGATGTGTCTAAAAATGAAAAAAAAAAAGAGTTAGAGAAAAATATAAATAATAAAATTAAACAATAAAATCTTACTTTCTACACGAGTCAAGTTAAAAAGTTTTTTCATAAAAGCAGTTCTACTGATTGGAGATGAAAGCAATAACTGAGTATTAGCAATTGGCTTCAAAGAAGCCCATGAATCAGTAGTAGACTGTTCAGACATTTAAAAACAAGAAAAAATAGCAAATTGTGGGTGGATCTAATTGAAATGTCTAATTTTGAAATTGTTAGATTTAGTAATAATTAATTGATTTTTTTTATAAATAAAAACATACAGGATAAACTTATAAAGGAGTGATATGATTTAAATAAAATATGGATCCCACGCTATATATATCTATTTAATGATGGTGATGATATGTCAAGAGTCAGTAATTGTGACTAGAAGGTTTGGAAAAAAGAAAAAAAAAACTGCACTAATGAATGAGTAAGAGTTGGTGGTGGACATAAGGGTTAGGGTGTGATTTACCCTGATTTGGTAGAAAATTTTTCAGCTATAAATTATTTGTTGATGGAAGATTTTTTTTCTCTTTTTTTTCTTTTTTTCTTCTTTACAACTAAAACAACCTATGATGATTGGTATAACTTTACCGCTTTATTCTCACTTCGCAAGAGCTTTGGTTCTTGATGAATGTGGGTTCTGTGGATAATAGTCGCCACACCACCCTTTGGCTATTTGTATCTGAGGTTGTTCTTTTGGTTGATTTTTTGATTTTTTTTAAATAGTTTTTTAATATAACAAATAGATTTTCAAAATTACACAATGTTTATCACAAGAAGTTTTTTAATCTGTAGTAATTTAAAGCCGGATTCTATAGATAATTGATTAAATGTTTATTTTACGATGCTTTGATTATTTAATTTGATTGAAGACTTTGGAAATGAAGCATAATGTTTTTTTTACCAATTTGCTAGATGCATCGGTTTTAGCATCATTGAATTAAAGGGATCTAGTAATTCAAATATAATATGAATGCTAGATTTGCACTACTTTCTGTGGCCGTTTCTCTCATTATCAAAACACCTAGTGTTCAAATCACAATTGCAAAGCTTTTCCTTGAGGAGAAATAAACTAGAGAAGGTTCTCTCTCTCTCTATAAAGGCAAAAGTATGTTTCAACATTAGAGTTTGTTACATGTAACAATTAATCGAGGTAGGCAATCGACCATTATGTGCAATGAAAAAAAAAATAAAAAAATAACAGATAAATAAAAGCTTGACTAGAATAGCTTGAAAATAAAAATAAAATATAACCAATAGTAATAAGATCTCCTTATAGTGATTTAAGATAAGGATATCTTTCAGTTCTTGAAATATACAGATAATCAATGGTGTCTCTTTATATGTTTATGTATTTTCAAAAAAAAAAACGTTTCTAAAACAACAATAGACAGCTGGCAGAAAGCCTTTTTAGAATAATAAAAAATACAAGCCACAGTTCTGTGGCACCTCGGATAGATGCGGCAAAGCCTATAACTGTGGCGTTTGTGGCTTGTGAGAACCCTTGCTATCATACTGAAAGAAAAAAAAA
>CBXB010000053.1:27750-40516 GCA_000817185.1 Magnusiomyces clavatus CNRMA 12.647
AAAAAAAAAAAAAAAAAAAAAAAAAACAGTTGGATTTTACGCAGCTTATACCGTACAAGCCAAATCAAAATATATATACCTGATGATGTATATATTAGGTTAGCAAGCTATGGAAAGCCTGGGCAAGTTTTCCCTAATAAGCAATGTTGTTTATTATGTTACAAAGTCTTTAAACAAGTATTGTGTCTACGCCGTTTTCTCAGTTGATCATGTTGATGATGTAAATTACATTTGTTAACATCTTTCTCGTTAAATTTTTTTATTTCTGAAATA
The DNA here is from genome assembly GCA_000817185.1 of Magnusiomyces clavatus CNRMA 12.647. Classification (NCBI taxonomy): domain Eukaryota; kingdom Fungi; phylum Ascomycota; class Dipodascomycetes; order Dipodascales; family Dipodascaceae; genus Magnusiomyces; species Magnusiomyces clavatus. The sequence continues at coordinate 28,024 of CBXB010000053.1, forward strand.
TTATAAAAAGAAAAAAAAGTCCATAAACTTTTCTTCTTTTTAATTTTTTTTTCTTTTTCTTTTTTTTTCTCTAGTTTACTGTTGAAAAATAAAACTATCCTCGAGTTTTAAATTTTTTCTTTACTAATTAACCAAATATGACGTCACCCAACCAAACCTCAAATGCCGAAAGGCCTCCAGTCCTTATGATTGTTACGCACCCACGTTCCACGTCAACAGCTCTTGAAAGGTCTTTTTTAACGAGAGAAGATCTTGTATGTATTCATGAGCCCTTTGGTGATCCATTCTACTTTGGTCCCGAGCGAATGTCTGACAGATACTCAGACGAAGAATGCAAAACGAGTCCATACGCAGAAACAACCTACAAAAGCGTTGTTGATGACATTTACAATGGATACAAAAAAAAGAAAGAGACAGAAAACCCAGAGAATCCTGTCAAAGCCATTGTCATCAAAGACATGGCCCAATATATCATTCCGCCCAAAGACCACAAACTGGATGGCCATACATCAATTGTAGCCCCCTCATTCAAACAAGGAAAGTCAGATAATCCACTGTTGAAGGATGATTTGGAAGACCCATCAAATGTAACAGTATTGCCTTTTGGTTTGCTGAAAGGAATTCAATATGTCTTTTTGATCCGTCCTCCTCATCTTTCTGTCCCAAGTTACTACAGATGCTGCATTCCCCCTCAAAGTGAAGAAACTGGGTTTGATCACTACCGAAGCAGCGAGGCTGGTTACCGTGAGCTTCGCATCCTTTACGACTACATCACCATGATAGCATCAGACCCTACTAACAATATTAAGCCACCCATCATTGTCGAATCTAACGACGTTTTACAGCACCCTGAAGAAGCAATTAAGACTATGTGTGAGTTTGGTGGCTTTCCTTTTGAAAAGTCAATGCTCTCTTGGGATGAGACTCCAAAGAAAGAGGTTGAAATGTTTTCAAAGTGGAAAGGATTCCATCATGATGCTTTGAAATCTACCGGCTTTAGTATTTTGAAAAACAATGACAATGTAAAACCTAAAATGGAAGAAGACTTTGTTATTGATTTTGATACTTGGGAGCAAAGCTGGAAATCCAAGTTTGGAAATGATGAAAAAATTGTCAAAGACATTAAAGAATCTGTAAAGGAACACTTGGACGATTACCTGTACTTAAGAAACAAGCGTATTAACTTTTAAATATACTGAAAAATATGGGCTTTGATTTATCACAATTATTTTTTTTCTAAAAAAACAAAAACTGTTTTATATATTATGTAGCAAAATATATATAAAAAAAAGTAAATAATGCTCACAAGATTCTGTTGATTAGATTTTAGTGAGAAAAAAAAAAAAAAAAAAAGTTTGAAATATGATTATAAAGTTTAAAGTTTTGGACTTTGATGTGGATTACATAATCATTTTTATTTATATTTTTCCCGATTATCAGAATTGTTTGTTTTCCCCCACTTATAAAATTATATTGTATCATTATAATTAAAAAACACCATCATGAGCGAACTTCAACAGAGAAAAAAAAGTCGAGCATTTTATAGGGTACCCAGTAAAGAGTTTGAATTCAATCGAGAGACAGCAGAAGATGCCATAGAAGCATTCCATAATCGTGATGATACCAAATCTTTACAACGAATCGATGCACAAATAAATGCAATTAGACAAAAGCAAAAGGAAATTATTGCAGAACGAGAGGCAGAGATTAGAACGCTTGAAGAAAGACTGCGGTTTATCCGGGCCCAAGTCGAGTTGCGAGAAAACGAATTACGACGAGACCAGCTAGTAGGTCCAAAAGAAGGAAATGGGAAAAACGGCAGCAGCAGCAGCAGCAAAACAACGATAAGACGACGGAGCCGGCGTGGACGAGCAGAGGCATCGGAAAACGAAGACAACAAGCAAAACAGTAACGAGGCCGACCATGTTGACGAAGATGAGGAGCCGGACGTCTACGACGATGAAGACGAGGATGATGACGAAGTGGCAACAGAAAACGGGCAGCTTGTCGGTGCTCCCAAAACAAAGCTTGCTCTACTCGAACGCAAAATTTACAAAACTGCAAACGCGTGCCAGGACTTGGAGCTTGAAAACATGATGCTTCAGGACAAGCTGGACCAGAAGAACCAGGAGCTGATCCGTGTACTAAACGAGGACGTGATTCTTGACCAGGCAGAAGTCTCTGGCGATGTCAAACTGTCTACGCTGCTCATTAGCCGGCTGCTGTTTTCCATGGGCATCACATTGGATGGCAAAGTCGGGGAGCACGAATCGGTAACAGTGTACTCCCAAGATGCAACAAAGGCAACAACCATTCCTTTAAACAAATATCCTATAGAGATGGTAAGGAATGCCATTTGGGATAGCTTTTAGTTTTATTAAATTTGTTTTATTTGCGATTTATATTCAGCGTACAATAAAACAATTTTGAAAATTTCCAAATGTAATAAGCATTTGGAAAATATTTCACAATTACTATAGAATAATTTGTCACATGTATTTTTACTTATTTATTTATTTCTAACTATGATTTAGCCAACATTGAATTGATATATATATATTCTTCTATTTATTTACCCCTTCTCTTTTGTTCCATTAACAAATGTGGTGTTGTATGCGATGCTATCAATCAACATCGATAGTAGGAAAATTCTGGCTTGCAAAAGTTGAAACCATAAAGTTATCAACAACCGTATTTGGTATTGGCGATTTGCTACTTCCAGGAAACAAAAGACTTGCAAACATGCTGCTCTGACTTCCTGCCGAGAGTCCTACTGAAGAAGACATAAGGGATGGACTTCTTTTGCTCAAAGTGGCAAACACGTTGGACTGTTTAGTTGAATTTTTTTTTCCAAGCAAATCAAAAGTACTTTTTTTTAATTGAATAGTAGAAATCTCAGTATTGCCACTATGGACCAAGTCAAGCATTCGATTAATAGCCGTTTCCAAACCCTCCTTTTTTACCCCCTCCTTTGGCTCGAAATCCAAGCAAACAATTTCATTTTCCTCTTTTTCGTTTTTCTCATTATTTTTGAAAACTGTATCAGTGTCTTCAAGGGGCCCCAAACAGTCTGATTTTTTCAAACTGAGAATATTATTTCTCTCAAGTGTATTTCCATCTACTTTAGTCAATTGCTGTTGATTTGAAATTTCTAAACTGTTTCTCAACTTTTCTATTTCCAAAAAATGCTCAATTTCATCAACATGTGCCATAATTTGGCTCATTTGCAATAGAAAATAGCCCATTCTTTTTTTCATTTCAATTATGGGGAGCATCATTGTAGAGATTTTTGGTTTCATCTTAGCGCTTTTCTCATTGATGTTTGTTTCATCTTGGGCAACAAGTGGTTGTCCTTTATTATTTCTTGTTTCAAAAAATGTTTCATTCTCAATATCCTTTTCTATTTCTTTAACCTGGTTTCTTGCCATATCAATTGTAGAAATGCGCTGCAACAATCTGTCTTCAAAACTATCAATAGTCTTTGTCAAGTTTTCAAATTTTGACTCAACTTCATGAAGACGTCTCATAAAAGTCGGCAATTTGACATGGTTTGACAATTCCTTTTGGATTTTTTCGTTTTCGTCAGTTACTTCGATTTTTAAATTTTTGGCGTTACTCTTGGCCTCATTTATCATTAGTTTTTGATACTCAAAGCTTTTTTGCAAGTAGTTCACGTCATTTGTTAATTTCAAAAATGCAGACAGGGGTTCGGCCTTTTGTTTAGCAAGGTCTGTGTCTGCTTCAAGGATTATGGACTTTTTTGCTGAGTTGGATAAAGATGATTTCTCAGCTGAAGCTTCTGCCAAAGTAGGCGCGTTTGTTGGAACCAAATCAAAAGACGCCATTTTGTTGAGTTGGTTTTTTTGAATATTAATGCAATCATTTTCCAAAGGCTTTTGCTGAGTCTTTATGCTACAATTCTCCATATCCAGGGGAGAAAGTGAATGAAACAAGTCAGATGATGAGTTTGACGTATTTTGACTGTCCACATCTGGTCTATTTTTGACTTTTTCGCAAACTCTATGCACTTCATCAGTTTTGCGTTGTACATTGGTTTTCGCAAGCTCAAAATCAAGTTTCTCGACAATATCCCGCAAGATGGAAACTTGGCTTTTGACAGACTTGAAATCACGTTGGTTTCTCCGAATATAAGCCTTGATTTTAGAAAGCTGCCTCCGTTCAACAGCTTCTAAAGTTTTTTCTGTTCCTGGATTGAGTGTATCTACGGTTTTACGTTCTTGCATTGACTGGTGAATGAGATGTTTCATATTATCATAAAGCTCTGTTCTTAAATCTGTAAATAGTTCAATCAACATGCATTTGAACTCAACTCGCATATTCATATACTCAAGAGCAGAACTGTTGGTGAAGCGCTGATCTGAAACGTTAGTTTTGGTTGTTATTGGGCTCGGTAGCGTCTTGACAATTTCGTTGGTTGAATACAATTTGGAATTGATTGCATTTTTGTCTTTCTGAAGACCACTCATGTACTTTAAGAAAGCAGTTTCCTTTTTTGATTTTTGAATTTTTTCAAAATTTTTGCTAATTTTTTTAATATTGTAATCTTTAGCTTTCTGCTTAGACTTTTTGTGTAATTTTTTTTCTGTATTCAAGTCGTTGTAAAAATCATTTTTGATATCATTATTGTTGCAAGAAACAACATCTTCTTCAGCCGCTGACTCAAACAAATCAACAAGTTTAGATATAGAAAGTTCGCCTTCCTCTTTATCATCATTTGTTGAAAAACTAGTGTTAGAACCATCGTTGGCTGTTGGAGTTTCTAAACTGTGTGTACTATTTTTGCGTCTGAAATTAAGCCTGTTGGCATAGCTCAAATCTTTTTTATCAATGATGGGACGAAAATCTTGTTTGGATCCATTCGTATCAACCTTTTCATAGTCTTCTAACCTAGAATTTTTTATAGATGAAAAAAAGGAGCTATCATTTTTTCCAAGCGTGGGATGATTTTTATTGTAAGAGTCTTCCATAAAGGAAAAACTTTGAGATTTTGTGCAACTAGGCACCTTGTCCCTCAACTCAGGAGGTGATTTGAAAATATTGTTTGCATCTTCATTGTCTAACTTTACTAGTGTCTGCTTTTCTTCCTTAGACTTTGAGACGTTGCTGTTGGAAGAAGAGTACAAGTATTTTCCAAATAAATCAATGACAGTTGCACTATCTGGCATCTGCAAAATGGTAGACGTTTTGGGCTGGCTAATTGATTTAGCGAGTTCGTCTAAGCTAGTTTTCCAATCTGTATTATCACCGTTTTTCTCATCTAATAATAATAATTGCTTTTTCTTGTTTGGAAAATCAGGCGATTGCATATTGACTGTAACTTGATTGGGATCAGTGTTACCTGCATTAGCTGCAACGGTATTATAATTAGGCAGATTATTATTTGTTGTTGTAACTTCTGTGATATTTTTCTCTTGTTTCTTTTTCCCTTGTCTTTGTATTTCATTGTGTTCTATAGGAGATTTGATATCTTTATTAGGCTTAGAAGATATAGCGTCAAAATTATTACTACCGTCAACGAAATATCCATGTATTCTATTGGAAACATCCATATGAGATAAAGAGCCAGCCATGTTAAGTTCTTTATCATTTTCTCTAGAGCAATTATTAAAACAGTGAGCAACAAATGATTTTTTGTTTTTTTCAGAAACTTCAATTTCAGGTTGTGCTTCTGTCTGCTTCAAAAGCTCCTTTTTTGTTTCAACTTGAATATTTCCACTGAATCCTCTTCCCTTTTCAACATGATGACTGTTAAATTTCCTTTTTTCGTCTTTTGTTTTATTTGTTCTCAACTCCTGGGTACTAGAAAGTGTATCATCGACCAATGCAGTATCGAGAAATTTGACATTTTTTTCCATTTTATTTTTGGCTTTAGTTTCGGGCTTATCATCTGCAGCTTGATCCGTTCCCCTTTTGGACAGAAACTCAAAGGTTTTGCAAGGTTTGAGCTTGGCTGGAGATTTTTTCAAAGAGTTGATTTTGATGTTTTCCTTTTGCTTGAAGTGACTGTAAGTGAGACCGGCTACACTGCCTACTAGTTGATTTGGTACTTGATAGTTAAAACTCATTTTTCTGTCTTCAGCGTCATTTGCAAAAGCCCCTTTAGATATACTTTTACTTGCTTCAGGCATATATTTGTTCTGCTCTTCTTGTACTTCTTGGCATACATTATCTTCGGTAGGCTTCTTAATAGTAACTGTCTTGGCTTTAATGTAGAGGTCATCATCGTCATCTTTGCCATAGAGCTGCTGCTGGTTGTCTGGGGTAGGCTCCAACTGTTTCAACTTTACAGCTACATGCTGCAACCGTTCAACTTTTACTTGGCCAGTATCATATCTCTGTTGGTCCAAATTAAAAAAGTTTTGCAAGTCCGGGTTAAAAATAGAGTTTCTTTCTGCACTGCTTGATATGTCATTATAATTGTAACTCTCTTCTTCAAACCATTCATCATCATCATCATCATGTTGTGTTAAATTGGCTTCATATATGTTGTCATAAAACTTTGTGTTGTCCAAACCATTGGGGCTGTACTGTAAAAGAGGACGTAACTCTGTTGTTGACCTTGAATTCAAACCTCTTTCACCATTAAAGACTAATTGACTGTCACACTCATCAGATATAAACATTGGATCAGAAGAGTTCGTTGATATTGTGTGGAAGCCACCTGTAGTTGTTGCTTCTTCTTCTTCTTCTTTCATGAATACTGAATATAGGTTAATAGTATTTTTAGAGGGACCCAAGTCACAACTAGGGCTATTAAAAGGCGGGAACATAATGTTAAATTTGAAAAGTTAAAACAATAGTGGATTTATATTTCTGTGAAGAATAATTCTCAATCTAAAAAAAAGTAGATCCAAACGCTGTACTAGAATTGTAAAGTTATGAAAAGGTAAAAATAAAGTTGCTTTTTAAGTTGTTTAAACGCTACAAATATTATGTCATTTATGGTACGGCTGATGACTCTGTATTTTTTAGACATGTTATAGTAGGTATACTGTATAACGATATCATGTAACTACTAAAATCTTTGAATCAAAATCAATTTTTTATTTTATTTTTTATTTAAAAAAATGAATTTTTGTAATATTTTTTTTATTACTTGAAATAATTATATAGTATCTAATGAAGAATTTTTAACAAAGAGTAGTATTAATGAGATGGAGAATAAGAGAGGAGTAAAAATAATAGAATAAATATAAAAGCCAATACTGAAAACAAACAATTAAACAGAAGTAAGTTATGGTAAATAAAGAATAAAATAAAAAGTATTTTTTTTTGTTAATCATATGGTTCTCTCTATATATATATTCCAATCAATTTTCAAACAAAAAAAAAAAGAAGAAAAAACAACGATAAGAATGCAAACTTAAACTAGCTTACAATTGGTAAGCATCCTTCAAGAAAGCTTCTTCTTCTTCGTGATGAAGCTTCTTACTACCAGCGGCGACACCTGGGTTAGGATCTCTACCAATATATCTGACAGTACTGTTCTTATACTTTTCAGTAGTTCTGAAAATGGTGTGAAGTCTTTGAGTAGCATAAGAGTAGGCACCCATGTTAAGAGGCTCTTCTTGGCACCAGCAGATATCGGTCAAGTTAGGATAACTGTTCAAAAGATCACGGACCTGTGCAAATGGGAATGGGTGAAGTTGTTCGATTCTAACCAAAGTAGTATCCTTGATGTTGTTAGCATCACGAGTTTTGGTAAGAGCAGTGAATACTTGACCAGAGCAGAAAATAACTCTCTTAACTTGGTCCTTTGGAAGTTCTGCAGCATCCTCAATAATCCACTTGAAGGCAGAATCACCAGTAAAGTCTTCAATTGGAGATCTAGCCAATGGGTGTCTGAGAAGAGACTTGGAAAACAAAAGAATAAGTGGTTTTCTGAATTGTCTGTGCATTTGTCTTCTGAGAATGTGGAAAAGGTTGGCTGGGGTGGTTGGGTAGACAACTTGCATATTGGCGTCTTGGTGTTGACGTTGAAGAGCATCTTCACTTGGGAACTTTCTTGGATCTTCGTTGCAAAGAGCCAAGAATCGCTCCAATCTAGCAGAAGAGTGGTCGGGACCTTGTCCATCAAAACCGTGTGGAAGAGACATAACAAGACCAGATCTTTGAGCCCACTTTTGTTCACCAGCAGCAACAAACAAATCGGTGATAACTTGACCAGTATTGGCAAAATCACCGAATTGGGCTTCCCACATTACGAGAGCATCAGGATTGTACAAAGAGTAACCGTATTCAAAGCCCATAACACCGTATTCTGAAAGAGAAGAGTTGGAAATGCGGAATGCAGCTTGATCCTTAAAAACGTGTTGAAGAGGAGTGTAAGTTTCTTCAGTTTCCTGGTCGTGAAGGACAGCATGTCTTTGAGAAAAGGTACCACGCTCGACATCTTCACCAGATACTCTGATGTGATAGCCTTCCTTCAAAAGGGAGCCAAAGGCAAGAGCTTCACCAGTAGACCAGTCAATGTTCTTACCTTCTTCAACAGTCTTCAAACGGTTGTTGAGAATACGCTTGAGGTTTCTGTGAAGATGGAATCCTTCTGGTGGGGTGGAAATAACCTTACCAATATGCTTAAGGGTTTCGACATCAACAGCTGTTGGGAGGTGTGGGAGAATTTCAGTGGCTAATTCCTTTGGAGTCTTGAAACCATCCCAAGCAGAAGCAAGCCATTCTCTTTGGGTTGGAACATAGTCCTTTGACTTGGAGTAGGCTTCCTCCAAAAGTCCCCAAACCCACTTTTTGTGTTCATCAATATCTTCCTTAGTGAAAGTTCCTTCTTTAATAAGCTTTTCAGTGTAGATATCCAAAACAGACTTCTTTTGAGAAATCTTCTTGTACATTAATGGTTGAGTGAAAGAAGGTTGATCAGTTTCGTTGTGACCATGTTTTCTGTAGCAGACCACATCGATAACAACGTCTGACTTGAACTTGGCACGCCATTCAGCAGCCAACTTGAAGATAAAGTACATGCCTTCAACATCGTCAGCATTAACGTGGAAAATTGGAGCATCAATAGCTTTAGCCAAATCGGATGGGTAAGGAGTAGATCTTGAGAATCTTGGATCAGTTGTGAAACCGATTTGGTTGTTGACAATGATGTGAACAGTACCTCCCGTAGAGTAGTTTGGAAGGTTCTTAAAACCAAAGCATTCGTAAACAACACCTTGGCCAGCAAAAGCAGCATCACCGTGGAGCAAAATGGCCATGGCCTTAGTGCCTTCAATTTCGTCATTCTTGTAGAATTGGATAGCACGAGTCTTACCGAGAACAACTGGGTCTTCAGCCTCCAAGTGGGAAGGATTGGCAACAAGAGAGAGATTGACCTTCTTACCAGATGGAGTTGGTCTTTGGTAGTTGGCACCAAGATGATACTTGACATCACCCGAACCAGTGTCAAAGACGGCGGAACCAGAGAATTCTGACAAAATGGACTCGTTTGGCTTTCTAACAACGTTAGACAACATGTTGAGACGACCACGATGTGGCATACCAATGACAATGTCTTCGACACCATGTTCAACGGATTCATCAATGAGAATCTTCATGGCTGGAATGGTAGCTTCGGCACCTTCAAGACCGAAACGCTTGTCGTTGGGAAACTTGGTGGCGAGGAAAGCTTCAAACAAAACAGCCCAAATAGTACGGTCAAGAATACGTCTCTTTTCGTCAACTGGGAAGTTGTAAGGCTGAGGAATTTCAATGCGTTCTCTGATCCAGTCGCATTGTTCTCTGGATGGAATGTGCATATATTCAACGCCGTAAGAACCGCAGTAAACTTGTTTGCAGGTGTCGATGATTTCACGAAGGGTCATAGAAGTCTTGCCATTGGTGGCGAATCTTGGAAGAATACCCGGTCCCAAAGCGATTTCCTTATCCAGATCTGCTTCAGTGAATCCATAAAATTCGGGTGAAAGTTCCTTTGGAGGAGGGACCTTTGTGTCGTAGCCAAAGGAAATTTCCAAAGGATCTGTCTTGGCACGGATGTGACCTCTTACTTGATAAGCACGGACAAGAAGTTGAACCTTCATGTGGTCAGCAATACCGTTTCCAGAACCAGGAGTGACGCTGGCATTATTGCTTGGAACAATTGTTGGGGGAGCTTGAAAAGCTTGGCCACTTGGGGTACCAGACTCCAAATTTCTGAAGTATGATTGCCATGAAACGTGGACGCTTGAGGGATCCTTTTTCCAAGCGGAATACATTTCATCGATGTAGCTGGCATTGGAAGTAGATAAGAAAACGTCATCGCCGCCAGTCTATAATAGATTAATTAAATAAAAAGAAATAAAACGTTAGTAAAAATATGGTTCTTTTTAATTAATTGTATGTGCGCTTTTCTTTTTTGTTGGTTTGCTTTATAAGTGAAAATTTTGATGCAATGGAAAAAAGGGACGAGGGGGAGGGGTAGATATTAGCCAATGAGAGTGGCTTAAATGGGATCGCACATGGAAAGCACAACAAAACAACTACTATAGGATTTAACAAACAATCTAGATAGATTTAAACAACAAAACTAAGCAGTTTTTGAGAAAAGAACAATAGAGTATTTGTTGATGTTAAATCAATGGATCCGATGGTATAAAAAATATCTCATTCCGATCTTGCCAAATGTAATTATTTATTTATTTATCTTTTTTTTTTTAAAAAAAGTGGGTATCAAAAGGTAAACTGGAGTATGAAATGACATTGTAGTTGGTAATAGAGATGTTTATAAAGTGTCATAGGTGTTCATGATTGTTAATGAATATTTTGATCCACAATGTAATTCGTGTTCTATCGGTGCTTTGAAAGTTTTGTTGTTTCTTTTCCGAGTGCCACAATTGACAAGTAACTTTTGTGTTTGTTGGGCAAACACACCAAAAATAAAAGTAGCAGATATCCGCAAAAACCAAACAAAAATAATAATAAAATGAAACATTAGAAACTTACAGCAAATGAACTTCTTTGAATAAAAGGACCAAGAGTAGATCTGACAAAAGATTTCCTGAGTGTGTTCCTACTCAGTAAAGAGCGTGAAGATCTGGAAAGAGTTCTCAACATGGTGAAATTTTTCTATATTTCTTTCGTGTTTGTTATAAAAATACTTTCAAGAAGATATAGTAAAATAAAAAAAGAAGTGGTAGTGAAAAGAATGGAAGTTCTTTTTTTTCAGTTCCTGTTCTTTCTCCTAATGATTATTTAAAATAAGAAACTAGTGAATTGCAACTAGATCAGGATCAGAGAAAAAAAAAAAAAGTGTTTCTAAAGTATAAAAAATATAAAAAGATGGAGAAGATTCAGTTATAAAAAAGAGGAGGGAAAGAAGGAAGAAAAAAAAAATTGCATATAAATATAAATAAAAAATAATTAAAAAGCGGGAAATAAAAGTTAATAGTAAAATTGCTGTTACAGATTATACTACAGTTGTAATGTCACATTTACCACCGTTCTAAGGAAATGCATCACCCAATCACCTACTTGGCCACCTGCCGAAAACCGTCCAATGACAATTTGAGTTTGTCCGTTGCTAAAAACTTTTAACAACAAACCCGCTTCGATTCGCCATTAAAAATAAACCTTTATCTTTGCTTTTATTACTTGTGACTTTGAACTTTTTTTTTAATTTTAACAAGACTGCTGATTCTCCATCACCAGTTAACAATAAAGAGCAATAACAGTAGGAGAAAAAAAAAAAGAAGAAAAAACCCTATTTAAGCTTTTAAAATAATCAACTTGTTGAGTGAATGTTTATTATTATTATCAATTAAATAAACCTCAATCGCAAAAACCGGTTCCGATCCCGAAAAAGGGAATAGGCATAAGGCTCCCCCCATTTGACTGATTATTAAGACATTTCTAATAAAAAAAATATCTTGGGGTAAAAACTGACTATCAAACAAATTACGAAAAAAAAAAACGCTCATGACCTTTTTAACCAATCTTAATAAACGTTTTACCATTAGATTTAATATTTGTAACTCTTGCTATTTTTTATGTACATGTATTTTAGTCTAGACAACCGGATCATCTCCAACCTTTTAAATTTTTATTTTTATATTTTTATACTGGGGTTGCTACTGCCGCTTTAATTTTTGTTTTTGTTGTATCTTACTTATTAATGAATAATCATTAGTAATATAATGTTGATTTTTAAACAATATATTGTTTTATAAGATACAAAATAATCCGGGGTAGTTACAATATTATTATTAGTTGCCAAAATTGAAATAGCTTGGGAAATTAAGGTAAAACACCCGAGTTGGCAATATTTACTAAGTTTTTCCCTTTTATTACCCTGCCCATCTTTACTTTTCAAACAAACATTTTTACAACTTTATAATAAAGCATTTATTGCTTTTTCATAAAAGAAAACCCCTTTTATGATTGTATACATATTTTTTAAAAAGATTTTTAATTTAAAATTTATGATCAATGTCAAATATATTCAAAAAACTTTTAATAAGTGAACTCGATTTTTTTTTTTTTT
>CBXB010000054.1:0-15720 GCA_000817185.1 Magnusiomyces clavatus CNRMA 12.647
TTTTTTTTTTTTTTTTTTTTTTTTTTTTTTTTAAAAAAAAAAAAAAAAAAAAAAAAAAAAACTAAATATATATACAAGTAATAAAAGTTTATAAGATTTTTTACTAATCTTTTAAAATATTAAATAAATATTTGAGTTGATTCTTTTCTGTTTTTGTAAACTCATCAGTTTGTTTTTCTTTGTTATTAAGAAGACGACATATAATCTTGGTCCATTTGTACAGTTTTCGTTTGTTTATCACACTTTCCAATTGTTTTGACATTTGGTAAGCTCTTTGAATAATCTCTGGAGACAAGTCTGCTAGTTGAGCAACATAGAGTCCATATGATAGATGAGCGATTCCCGGTTCCAGAGTGTACAGAAACTCAATACGGGTTTGATGGAAATTGGTATGGTCATTACTGTTGTCCTCCAACGATTTGTGTTCTCGAAAGCCCATATAGTAATTACGAACCATACTTTTCCCCTCTGAGTTGCTAGACTCATCATCATCTGCTATATTTGTGAGGTTTTGGTAATGAGTTATAAACAATGTAAAGCTTTTGACGTCTTCAATCATACTTTTCAGCACGGCATAAGCAATGGAAACACCGTCCATGGTGCCTGTTCCTCTTCCAATCTCGTCCAGTATAACCAAAGACCGTTCCGTAGCACTAACAAGAATGTCACGACATTCTTTTAACTCCACCTGAAATGTTGACTCGCCTCTCATAAAGTTGTCTTGTGCACCCATTCTAGTATAGATGCCGTCAATTATACTCAAAGACGCGCTCTTGCAAGGTACAAAACTGCCAATCTGGGCCATGATGCAAATAAGAGCTACTTGTCTTGCATACGAACTTTTGCCTCCCATATTTGGACCTGTCAAAATGACAACTCTATTGTCATCGAACTCCATCTTGGTATCATTTGGTACATAGCGTAAAGCTTTATTGTCACTATTTTTTGATACATTATCTGTAGACGACAAATTAAACCTTTCAACTACTGGATGTCTACCCTGTTCAATTTTGATGCAGGGGGTATCCACAAATTGGGGTTTCGAGTAGCCAGATTGTGCAGAGACAGCTGTCAAAGACAAAAAGCAATCCAGTGTAGCAAGGCTATGAATGGCTTTCTTGAATGTCTGAAAATTCTCGTTACCGATTTCTTCTAAAAATGACTGGTATGCCTTTTGGCAACACTCTTTAAGTGTGTCCTGCAAAAACACTAAATCTCGAATTTTTTTCTCTAGTTCTGGCGATCGATATCTTCCAAAACTTTTTGTCTGACTGTATTTAATCCAATCCAGTGGCACTTTTGAAGTTTCTGATGTGGAAACGTTAAAATAATACGGGGCTTTGTTAATCGTTACATATGATAGTGACTTAAATCCATGCTTGACTTTTGTACTGAGACACAAATTCTCAATATCTTCCTGTGTCAAAATGATTCGCATCATAAAGTCAGAAATCTCGTCATACTTTTTCAGCTGGTTTTTGAAAACACATGTAATATCGGTATCAAATTCAGAAACTTGAGAGGTATTAAGTTCTTCCAAATATTTGTTGCAAGGTTCAAACGACATTTTGACAGAACTAATAATGTCCTTTAAAGGTTTAGACTTGAATTCGAAAGCTTCCGCAGGTGCATTGTTAATTATTTGACAAATATTTTTGATGTTTGATAAAAAGTAAAACAGCTGCCTGGGTTTGATCCTTTTATAATAAATACTTGCCAGGCCTTTTTCTAAATCTGGAAGTTTAGACATGCTATTTAAAAGAAAGCTCATAGGTTCAGTAAAGTTGTGAGCTAACTCCTGTGTGACTGATAATCTCTCTTCGATAAGCCTCTTATCTACCAAAGGACGAGTAATCCATTTTTTAAGTAGTCGTTGACCAAATGGAGTTCTTGTAAAGTCCATAATTGAAAATAAAGATCCATGAGAAGTGTGATCAAACAAGTTTTGAAAAAGCTCTAAACTAACAATAGTGTTGCCATTCAAGTTCATGTGGGACTTTGAAGAGAACGGAATAAAAGTTTGATTAAGTTTAAAAACAGTCTCTAGTTTAAATTCTTTTAAATAGTTTATTGTTGCAACAAGACATATTTTGACAACCCCAGGTAACTGGTCAACATAATCTAAATACCGGTATGCCTCTTTTTGAGAATCGCCATTATTGGCTGAAAATTCTGATAATAAATTTTTGTAAAAATTATGAAGGTTCATGGATATATCTGATTCATCAACTTTAGCAACTTTTGCTATTCTTGGTTCTAAATTTAAAGTATTTGAAGCGGTTAATTGATTAATTAATTTTGTGATATTCGAGTTAACTTTTCCAACTAATAAAATCTCCAGAGGATTCAAGTGTAAAAGTCTTGTTTCCAGCTCTGTATGCATGATAGTGTCTTTAAATTGATCAACTATAACGTCTCCTGTAGATAACTGAATCGCCAAAAATCCAATATGAGACGGATCTGTAGAAGTTTTATTCTCACAAATAGCAATAAGATACCCGTCGGAATAAACCGTTTCATGATTGGAATCTATGCTTTTTTGTTGAAGAGATTCCATTGTTTGATTATATATGTACGTGCCTTTGGTATACACCCTGGTAAGTTTTCTTTCAAAAGGAGCATTTTTGTTGGATCCCTGAGCTTTCAATGCTGAGGTTTCCATCTGTTCAACAATGCCAACTTTGTATCCAAGATTTACAAGCTTAGAGACATTTTTATCTAGAGCAGTTGACAAAAAAGTGGTATATGCATAAGTATCATACTTTGGATCATCTGAATCAATTGCAAGCTTCCCTGGTTTTAAAAAGGTGTGTAGCTCTTTAGATACTGTCTGTGCATCTAAACCAAACATTTGATACTTGTATCCCATTTCTATCAATAACAAAACATCGGGATGCTGCTTTTTCAGATCAACATATTGTTGATTCATGGGTGTTAGTTTTTTTGTCCCCTTTTTCACAATTTCATCATCAGACTTGTCAGAAAGGTCATTCTCTGTGCTATTTTTTTCTTTCAACCTCATGTTTTTTCCTACCTTTTCAAGATGTTTAATAAATATTTCACGTTTTTCAGAAGGTATCACGCTATTTTGCTTTTCAGAATTTTTGATTGAACCTGGTTGAAATGAAAATTTCGTTCGCCTTTCTTTAATCACCTCCTCCATCTGCTTCTCTGATGGCAGTTTGAGTTTCTCTTTGGGATATGCTACATTCTGTAATGTTTTTATCTTTTTTGTTTCCTTTATTTCCTTAATTGAGTCGCTTGTTCCGTTTTCTTCCAATGAACGTTTTCTTGAAGGATTTGAAGTTTTTTCTGGTATAGATTTTGCAGATTCTACATTGCTAGCGGAGGGTTTTTTTTGCGAAAGAAAATACTTGGAAAATAAATGTTGTGACGATTTAGAAGCTTTTTTACTGTTTGAATTTTCAGATTTTTTGTGAGAGGACGAGCTCATGATTAATTGAGAGAATAGGCTTATATTGGTAATTGCTGAATGCTAAGATGACGTGTTAACATTGATTATTTATATAGCCTTTGTTTATTAAACTGGTTGTCTTCAACTTTCTTTGTATGTAATTGTATGCTATAAGCTTGAAAATATAAATGTGTTTTATTTATGAAATTCAGATAGATAAGATATAATGAGTTTTGTTAAAAAATTCAAATGTTGGATTTGTCACAAAATAATATTTTTGGTCATACATGTGTTACAAAAAATGATACTTGGTAAGGGACCTTGCTTGTCCCGTTGTTTATAAGAAAAAATAATATTGACCAAAACCTCCAGTAAACCATCTATCCACTATCCACTAGTTTTTTCATTACTCTATATTACATCTATCCACTATTTTGAAAAGACTTTGTTAGCATCTATTATCCTAAATCCTAATCAAATACTGTCAGATAGAACATTATAGAATATTTTGTTCTATTTTAGTAGTCTGCTTTCAGTGTCTTACTTTTCACGTTTGACTACCTTTTTTAGAGTTTCAAGTCACTGTGGTACCAATCTCTAATTCAAAACCTACCAAAATATCGTTATTTTTTATTTTTTTCCTCAATCTACTTTTCTTCAGCACATCCACATATTTATATTCTTCATACTATATCCCTTATGAACTCTTACAGCAATCTTCTTCAAGCAGTCTTTTCACAGCTAGATGCACAAACTCGATCTTCCACATCCACTCCACAACCCCCTTCAAATTCTACCACACCTGCTAGGACAAGTCCTCAAGCACAACTCAACAGTTTGTCAAATGAAGATCTAAACTCTTATCCTCAAAACACTCCAGCAGAAACTTCATCATTTTCTCCCAGCCCTTTCTATTCTGTCGGTGCAGAATCCTCTCAGTCATCTTTAAGCGTAGGAATTACCTCAGCTTCACCATCTATATCAACACTACAAGATGCATCCGATACCTCAAGCATAAAAAGCGGAAATACTCCAGAGCCCTCAGGTGCAACAATTCAGCTCAATGATAGGGGAATTACCGATATTCCACCGGAGTTAATTGAAGTGATGAAATCAACAGTATCAAAACTTACTTTGCAAGCGAACTTACTGTCGTCATTACCAGTCCAAATGGCAAATATGGAGTTTTTGACTTATCTGGATATCAGTCATAATAACTTTACCGTATTTCCATCTGTGGTATGTTCATTTTTATTTTAATGTATTTTTTGATTTATCCACTAACATTTTTTTTAGCTCACTCATTGCCCATCTTTGATAATCTTGGATTTAAGCTACAACAACATCAAAGCTCTCCCACGCAATATTGGAAAACTAGAATCTCTAAAAATTCTTTCAATTTCTCACAACAAATTTAAATACATTCCACCTGCAATTCTAGATATGTCTGAGTTGATGGTTATACAAATAGATGAAAACCCTTGGGTGTATCCTCCCCGAGAGATCATTGAGCACCCAACCGCACAATCCCCCGATCAATCCGAATGGCTAGATCTATTGAAATCATATATAGAGTCAAACTTGGATATGATTGTGAATGCTATTGCTAAAGACGAATTAGATGTATCCAAAACATCATTTCGTTCCTCTAACCCACCATCTGCAAACCACTCTAATAATACATCCATTGATTTCAGCGAAAAAAGAGATCTAAAAAGCCTTCAGTCTAGCGACAATACATCTGATTTTACAAACATCAACTGGAGAAAAATTAATGAAGCTTTAGGAGATAAAGTTTCTCCCTCACAGACCATGATTAAACCTGACACAGAAAGAAGTGCTTTGGATATAGGCGATCATGGAAGAATAATATCGGAAAACAACCAGTCTTCTAGAGCAGCAAAAAGGATGGGCTTTGTAATAAAAAAACTAGCAAGGGACGATATTAATGATGAATTACTAATTTCAGAATCTCAAAATTCAGCTTTTCTAAATTCAGATACCCATTCTAATGAAAATAATAATTTAACTATGGAGGATCAGGCTGATGAAGGTCATCTTGAAACTACAAAAAATAAACTTGGAGAAAGTACGATGCCAGCTAATATTAATTTTGTTTCTAAAGATTCATACAAATTAAGTTCAGAAGTTATTTCTGAAAACAACCCGGAAAATAATGTTGATGGAAAAACCTTTGGCCTTACCTCGAGAATTATTGATAAAACAAGCGAGGAAGAGCTGTCAAAATTAAAAATATCCGAAAGTGGAAACTCAAACAGCTTTTCATATCAAGATGATGATACCGACGAAGATGAAAACGATTACAATTACAATGGAGCCATAAATATTAATTTCCACAAAAGCAGGTATTTGATGAAAACTGAATCAGCTAATGAGCCTAATCTTATCAACCAAAACTTAACCGAAAACTCTTCTGGCTTTGATAATTCCAGCTCAACGAGTGGATTTGAAACAGATTTGGCCAAATCAATGAACGTCACGCCAGTAGATAAAATGGCTCCACCAGATAATTCTTTTGCTCGTAATATTGCCCCTAAAAACACCTCTTCCACTCCCCCTATCGCATCACCAGTAGGCTCTCAACCACCCTCTCCCTCTTCAACAAAGTCAGCGATTTCAGGAAGATCTAGCCGAAGACCTTCGCAACCAACACATAACTCTATTCGCGCTCATCATGTTAGAGGGCTTTCACATGACAGCATTATGGTTGACACAAACTTTCTTGATCGTATAGCAAATGAAGAAAGTTATTCACATATTGGACCGCATCATTATTCTTCATCCCAGCTACTAAATCTTCCTAATCCTTCATATGTATCTTCGTCTTCCACATCTCTAAACAATCACCAAAATGGTGGTATTTTATCTCCATTCTCAAGCCAGCAGAGAAACAAATTTATTCAATCTAATACTCGAGAAAGAAGCCATTCAGTATCTGTTTCATCTTCTCCTGAAAAAGAATCTGCAACAGGAGCATACTTTCGACGTTTGTCTACACTGAATGAGGAAATAAAACCTCAAAAAGCATATGTAAATACCAATTCTACCAATAATTCAAGTGGAAATTCCAATTCCTTACGTAAAAAAAGTTCGGGAAATTTGAAACTCTCTCTGGATGGCTCAAGCTTTATGTCGCGTGAGCGCAAAGTCATTGTCTCAGCTAGAAGCGTTCTTTTTGCACTAGTGGAATTTCAAAGTATCATGAGACGATGTGCCAGGTTATGCAATGATAGAGCAATATCATTCCATATGCAAGAATTTCTCTACTCTGGTCAGTCATTGAATGATACACTTGTTCATGCTTTAGAAGTTGAAGAAGCTAGATTTGCAGCAGCAAGAAAAAATGGTGACGATGCTGTTCCTTTTACTCAAAAAGAAGCTCAAGAAGCTATGAGTAACATAGCCAAGACTTGTATAAAAGCAATTAAAAATTTCCAGAAAATGGCTGTTTTTTGCTTAAGCAACCTTTCTCGGTTTACTGCTGTAATAGACGTTAAATTTATTCGATGTTTAATACTCGTCACATTTGGTTCATTTAACGAACTGTATAACGGGTGGAACACTCTAAAAGAGATTGAAAATCCACAATGTTATCCATATTTTCAGCCAATGACATCCGTTCCTTCTATTGCAAACTTTTCCTCTATGGATACTAATAGTGATCTTCCCTTGCCATTCTCTGCTCATTCTAATGACAACATGTCTCCAATAACTGGCTCATTTTTTAGTAACAGCATGAATTCAAGTCCTAATGCAAGCGCCACAACTACCATTGAAGCTGATGAGGCATTGTATAGTGGTTTGGAAGCTGCTGCAAGTGCTGCTAAATCTTTACTTCGTCAATTGACTGAAGTTATAACAAAGAATAATGTTGGCACAAGAGGAGCTCTTCCAAATTCATCTGTTGCTAATCATGTTAAGAACTTGTCTACTAAATGCCATGCCTGTGCAGAAGTTACCAAAAGACTCAACGAATACTTGGATCATATTAGAAAATTACAAGTTGAACTTGGGCCCAATGGTTTAATTGATCTTCAAGAGCGAAGAAAGTTTTGGGAAGGAATTAATAGTTTTGTCAAGGGAATCATTGCACTTTTAACTAGTACCAAATCCGCAATTGATGAGCTTCCATATTTAAAAAATACTCCTCATCTGGCCACTTTATCCAAGCTTTCTAAAGGAATTTTACCTTTGATTTCGCAATCTTCTTACAGAGCTTTTATAAACGATTTTAAAGAGACTCAATCTCAACCCGGGGTGACCACCCCTTCAGCAACTCCAAGTTTTTCTTCTTCCCAACAGAGCTCTCATTATTATTCAAACAATATTTCAGTTGGGCCACCTCCAACAACACCATTAGCTGCCGTTTTAGGTCCCGCTGCTGCTGCTGTAGTTTTGCCATCACCTCCAGTTAATAAAACGTTTACACATTCACCGTTTTTCCCTCCTCAGCCAACCATTGCTTCAATTACATCAGAATTTGAGAAAAGTTCTTTAAATGAATCAAATAAAGACGGATCCGATTATCAACATAACGGCCCGTCAAGTGTATATTCTAATTCAATTAACAACTCACCTGCTTCTAGTTATTCTTCTCCATCTATAAATACAGCAAGCATCGCATCTATATCTTTGAACAGTACCTCAAAACTTGGAGGACATCCTGCTACCCAATCTCCTATTAATAAATCATCTCCCTCAACTACAATGACGTTAACAGCATCTGGCGCCTTACGAGAAGAAGAGTTGGGATTGAGTGGTAACACAATCACAACTTTGCACTTACCTCATCCACATTCTCAATCCCATCCCAATAGTACAATTTCAAGTCACCATTCTTCCCCAGGATCGGCTATATCAGGCAGTAATTCTCCGGGTGCTAATACAAATAACGATCAAGGTACTTCCAATTGATTTTTAAATAACAATTTTTTATGAATTTATAAAGTATTTTATCTTAAATTTTTATTTAATGTTTGTAAATGTATTTTAAGATAATAAAAATAAAAAAATAAAAAATAAAAAAACCAAAAAGTTAATTATTATAGATACTCTAAATATAAGCAGTTAAAAAAATAATAATAGCATTTACATCTTGCTGACAATATCATCAATAACTTCTTTAGTAGAAGACTTTCCGCCCAAATCTGGGGTAAGAATTTTGCCTTCTGCCAAGTTGGCATCAACAGCCTTGTAAATTCTGGCAGCTGGTTCTGGGAAACCTAAGAACTCAAGCATCAAAGCGGTAGATCTAATAGTAGCGATTGGGTTTGCAATGCCCTTTCCTTCAATATCAGGTGCAGAACCGTGGCATGGTTCACCAATGACGAAACTGTCACCAACATTGGCAGATGGAACAACACCTAAAGAACCAACAAGAGCAGCAGCACCGTCAGACAAGATGTCACCGTACAAGTTTGGACCAACAACAACGTCAAAGACTTCAGGTTCCCGGAAAAGACGGTAAACCATGGAGTCAACAATTTGTTCATTGACATTAACGGAAGCGTACTTGTCCTTGTTCTCTTCAAAGACCTTGCGAACAGATTCTCTGAAAAGACCATCAGAAACACTGAGAACGTTTGATTTGTGGGTGATAGTGACGGTGGGTGTCTTGTGAATTGATGGGGCACCGGCGTCACGTAAGGCTTGACGGCTTAAAGCGATATCAAAGGCCATTCTGCCGATGTTTTTAGAAGCGGTTTCGGTGATTCTCTTAATAGCTTCGGCAACCTGAGTACCATCTTCAGCAGTGTAGATTTTTTCTTGCTTGATGTACAAGTCTTCGGTATTTTCTCTAACAATGACAAGGTCAACGGGTCTACCTGGGGTACCATCAACAGATTTAACTGGTCGTACATTGGCGTAAAGACCCATCTTCTTGCGGAGGGCAACAATTGGGGATGAGTATCCAGCAACCTTTGTTGTTGGAGAAGAGACAGCACCAAACAAGGCGCCATTACATTCGCTTTTTAAAACCTCAACAGTCTCTTCTGGGAGAGCAGTTCCATGCTTCTTGAAGTGTTCAAAGCCAGCGAGCAAATTGACAAATTCAAACTTGAGACCGTCTTCCTTTGGAAGTGCTTCCAAAACTGCTTTACCAGCAGGAATAACTTCACGTCCAATACCATCACCGGGAATGAGACCAATTTTCAAGGTCTTGGATTGAGTAGAATAGGCTCTGAAAATGCCAGAGTTAAAACGACGAGAAATGTTTGATCTAAGCATTGTGTTAAATTGTTTGACTTTTGGGGGTTAAATCAATGCAGTTTGGAAAAAATTAGAGAAAATGATTTGCTGAAAATTTCAGTCATCGAAAAAAAAGAAAAAAAAGAAAAAAAAGAATACCAAATATGACTGATTGATTATACGACCATTGCAGAGTTTTCAAATTATTCAATGTTAAAGCTTGGGTTATATGTTATAATGTTTATATCACATGATTTGTGTCATCTTGAATCATTGTGATGAAAAAAAAAAACATGATTTGAACTTTTAAACATATCTAAATATTTCTAGAATTTCACTTTTTTCTAGTTTTTGATATTTTTTTTTTCTTTACTTCTAAGTATAAGAATTTAATTCAATTTTCAAACATCTAATACAATTATATATATTCTGTGTATATTCTATTTGATTCAACTCTTTTAAATTATTTTGAAAACAAAAACAACATTATACAAATTTACAAATCAAAAAATAATGCCCGATATACTCGTTGAGAAACCAACAAATCCATTAAATATTTACGACAAATTAGAACTCTCTGAATCACTTTTAGCAGAAATTGAAGCTGGCGACTACATATGTTTAGTATGTGCTGAAGAAGTTGATGTCAAGTCTCAGATCTGGAGTTGTGCAGAATGCTATAGAGTTTACCATCTGCCATGTATAAAAAAATGGGCTTTAAAATCACTAGCCTATCGCAGCGGTAGTAACGTAATTAAAACCTGGAAATGTCCTTCATGCTCATGTCAAAGTCCTGATATACCAGAAGAATATCGATGCTGGTGCAAACGTGAGCTAAATCCAGTTTATGATGGTCTATCGCCTCATAGTTGCGGCCAAACCTGCGCTCATCCTCTAGAATCGTGTATCCACAAATGTATGGCTATATGTCATCCCGGACCTCATCCTCAATGCACAGCAATGGGTCCTCCAATACGATGCTTTTGCAACAAGAAATCAAAGCAATTGCCATGTATTTTTACCAACTACGATGGCTGGAGCTGCGGCAATGTGTGTGGCGAACTTTTGCCATGTGGAGTCCACCGATGTCAACGCAGATGTCACAACGGGCTGTGTGGTGATTGCGAAGTCACTATTCATGCAACATGCTATTGTGGCCAAACTGAATCAGATATACCATGTTCGGAAGCCGAACCAAGAATGTCAGAAAAATACATTACAGTTTCCGGTACAGAAGATAGCGAAGAAAAGGAGCTTATTGAACACAGCTGGATAGGCTCATTTGTATGCGACAAAGTTGAAATTGGAAAATATGACTGTGGAATACATGAATATTCATTAAACTGCAATAAAAGAACCCTCGACACATACAAATGTCCTAAAACACCCAAAGATGCAGAGACTTGCCCTTGTGGTAAATCTCAGGTTATAGATATTCTAGGCCATCCCAGATCATCATGCAAAGAGGAAATTCCCACTTGTGGCAAAGTATGTGACAAGAAACTTAAATGCGGTCACAACTGCCTATACCCATGTCACGAAGGCGAGTGTCCAACATGCTTTCAGATCAGTAAAATGAACTGTCGTTGCGGATATAATAAATTTCTTGTACCTTGTCAAATGTGGAGCATTGGTGAAAAGCCAGTTTGTGCTCGTAGATGTACTGGTTTGTTGGCATGCCGACGACATCGATGTACTAAAATATGTTGTGATTTTGAGAAAAAAGCCATCAAATACGAGAAGAACGCTGTCTGGGGCAAAGGATACTCGGTTTATGATGAAGATATTGAGCGGGAGTTTAAGCAAAAGCATGAGTGCACACAGCCCTGTAATGTGCTCCTAAACTGCGGGATCCACCGATGTCAAAAGGATTGTCATGTAACCCCATGCGGTCCATGTCTGGAATCTTCAAGTGAAGATTGGGTTTGCCCCTGCGGAAAAACGATTCTTAGAGCTCCAATCAGATGTGGCACAATCCTTCCTACATGTACCTATCTATGCACTCGGCCCTATCCTTGCGGTCACACGCCACCAAAACACCCATGTCATGGTGATGACAAGCCTTGCGACCGTTGCTTAAAACTTGTCACCAAACCATGTGCATGTGGAAAAGTTACTGAAGTGGCAAACGTCCCATGTTACATGGAACATGGTAACTGTGGTCAGCTGTGTGGTAAAGAACTGCCTTGTGGTCATAAATGTTCCAAAATTTGCCACGAACCCGGCAAATGTGAAACCAAATGTTTCCGCTCTTGCAAGAAAGAGTTGCCTTGTGGCCATTTGCATGTCAACGCCAAATGCCATTATCCAAAATCATGTGTCGCAGTCAATGCTAAATGCGTTGAAGAATTTATTCTAGGTTGCAAATGTGGCACAATTTCGCGAACAGTCAAATGTACTGGCAAATCTGAAGAGCGCAACAGAGAACTATTGATACCATGTGAAGAGGCATGCTTGGATGAACAACGTCGTCAACAACTTGCAGAAGCATTTGGTGTTCCTTTGGGCACCAATAACAGTGGCTTAATGAATAATAATGGCATCAAAACGCCAATGGGAACATATGGAAATTACAGTAGCCATGGCATTTTTAATGTTGATGATGTTGAATATTCAGACGACCTGATTGATTTGTATCTAAGCAATCCTGGCTGGTCAGCACAAATAGAACGACAATTGAAAGATTTTATTCACGAAACTGTCGCACAGGCATCTTCATCATCATCTTCTTCTTCTTCGTCTTCAACATCTTCAATACCACTAATAAGTTCAGAAAAGGTTTTAAGATTCCCACCTATGTCAAGCATGCAACGTATGTACATTCATCTTTTAGCAGAAGCATACAAGTTGCGATCTCAATCATATGACAGAGAGCCTCAAAGAAGCGTTTCCGTTTATATTCCCGTTGGTTATAAAGGCATTGAGACTCAAAAGATCTTTCGTCAATTTGGTAATAGCAAAAACCCACAATCGCCCATTGTGCTACCAAGACTCACAATTGGACAATACATAACAAAGAATAACATTTCTTAAAATAGATAACAAATAAAAATTATAGATATAAATATCCACTTAATAGCATTTTTCTCTAATATATATATTATTGTCATTAAAAAAAAAAATTAATATATTTAAGAATAGTCTATCAAAATTTAACATTAAAAAAATCTATAACTAGTGTAAAAAAGGGGGAAAAAAAAAATTACTCAATATTACTGTTTAATCTAATGAAGTTTTATTTTTCTTGTTTTTATGTGAATTATCTTCATTTTCTTCATTTTCTTCATTTGACAATCCTAATGACTGGTCGTCTTTATTATCAACAAAAGTAGCTGTTACTAACTGAGATTTTCTTTTTGAATTTTTATAATTTTCTTCATCATCGTTATTGTTTGTGTCTAGAAAGGTTTTTTTAGAAATAATAATTTGGTTTCTTCGATCTCTTTTTTTCAAAAAGTTATCTACTCGTTGAATCAATTCATCGTCGTCATCATAAGCATTATTTCTAATTGAAGACTGCTCGCTTTGACTTGCAACCAACGCCTTAAATAACTGTTTGTGATTTGAAACTTTTTCATCTTCAGCGTTTTCTTCACTTAAAAAGTTTAGCAATTTAGAAATCAGAGACTTGAGTTTCTCAACTTTTTGTTCTAGCTTCTCGTTTTGGACTCGCAGTAAAAGCTCAGATTTGCGAATTATGGATTCGGCTTCTCGACTGGATTGTTCAGTTCTTTCTAGCTCATATATTCTTGTTTTTAGCAAGTCGTTTACTATTTCAAGCTCTTTAATTCTGCCATCTGTGTTGTGGGTGCTGTTGGTTTGTGATAAGACTTCGCTTGGACCTGCAGGCATTGGTGTAGATGTATAATTTATATCGGTAGCTGTTTTATTATCTGTTCTACTAGATGAGTAACTTGTTTTCATTGGGGATGTCCCATTTATGGTGGCTGATAGAATTGGGCTTGTAGTAGAGTCTATGCGCAAATTTGATAAACGTTCACTTGCCATTTTGGATATGTGGTTAAGACTTTCATTTGATTTAATTTTGTTGTTGGTGACTGAGTCAGGATTGGGGCTTCTTCTAGTATCTGACTGCTGTGGTAGAGGTGCTAGATAAGGAGAAGTACAGGCTGCTTTAGAGAGTTGATCTAATGCGGGTGACTGAAAATTAGACGTTGAAGATAAGGGTTTCATACTTGTGACAGAAGTGTCATTAGCACTACTATTATCTAAAGAGATTGGTTTCAAAGGCATTGAATTTTTGGAACTGCTCAAGCCGTTACCTTGTGTAGTTGCGAGTAGCAATGGGCTGGTGATAGCCTTTAAAGAATGATTGCTGATGATGCTATCTGCTAATGGAGTTCCATGATAAGAAGACCTAAGATAAGAAGAAGAGGAAGAAGAACCATGGTTTGTTGAAGTTAATATATTGTGAAAATGGGGTTGATAGCTATTATTGGTGCTATTTTGGTTGATTCCTTTTAATGTAACACTTTCACTTTTTGGAGATTGAATACCAATTTCGGTCAGTAATGGTGAGTTACGTATTGAAGGTAGCTGAGTACGAGCGTTGGAAGGTGGTGGATCAAGAGTAGCAAGTAGAGGAGGTAAAGATTCATTCTTAGATAAAGTCAGATGGGTGCCATTGTTATTGTTATTAAATAAAGGAGAATCTTCACCATATGAAGATGAGTTTGATGAAGATGTAGTTGAATTAGGAATAGGTGTTGATGTAGGTCTAGGAGGTAAGGGAGAAGAGGGAGATTTTGTTTCTTTATGTCTTTTTCTAGTTTTGGCACCATTTCTTTGGCGTTGTTGTTGATGATTTACTGTAAGAGTCTCCTCATTTTTATCATTTGAAATAGGGGTTGATTGAGGTAAATGATTTTGACTGTAATTGCTGTTATTATTGTTTTGTTGACCTTGTTGTGAATTGTTTGTGTTATTGTTACTGGTATTTACAGTCTGAGGGCTAGAGTTGACAAATTGGTGATTAACTTTGTTACGATTTCTAGACTTGATGACATCTGTCTTCAAGGAGATTGGGCGTGGTCTTCCATGAAGTTTGAGAAATAAACCACATGCGTTGCATAAAATTTGGCCTGATTCATCTCTTCTCCATAAAGGGGTGATGTTGGTTTGACAGTTTTGACACCATGGAGAGTTTGGGTTTGTATTACTGTTTGGATGATAGTTATTAATAGGATTTGAAGAATTGTTGTTGCTGTTATTGTTTGTTGTTTCTTTTGAATTTACCGATTGAAACGCGGTGACTCTTGAAACTTTTTTATCGACATGAGAATCATGCATTTTTTTTGTTTTCCAAAAGACTTAATGATATAATAATTTCATGAATATTAATATAGAGTAACAATTTGAAGAAGGAAGAAGAAGAAGAAAGAAAAAAAAAAAATTAGAAAAAAGGATATCTATTTTTCAGGTAGAAACTTTTGATTGGCTGATAAGGCTTGGGGGAGGAGGTGAATCCCAGTAGTAATTGAAGGAAAGAAAATTTAAAAAAAAAAAATGATTGTTATCTTTTAAAATGGTTTGTATATGATAGTGTATTACTATCAAAAATCAATTAATTATAATAATCAATATTGTTGATTCAAAAAATTAAGTAAAAGAATAGATTATTGTTTTTATCATGATACAATGAATAATATGTCTTGAATAAAAAAAAAGTGTATGAAGCTTAATAATTCTGTCCCCAATCGATAAGGTCTTTTAATAATAATTCATTTAGCAGTCCTTACTGATAAGGAAATAAAAATTTTTTTTTTTTGTGCGTCTTTTCAACCCAAAGAGTAAAAAGAGTGAGAAAACAAATTTTTCATCGGTCATGTGATGATGATATCACTCACAAGACTTATTTTTTCTCACTAAAAAAATTAGCTCAAAATGGCAGGCTGATAAGAAATATGACTAAGCAAAAACGGTATCTGAAACGGCTGAATTGATTTGTCAATGATGAGATATCATTATGAATTTATTTGTCATTTTATAATTTGTAACTGACTAATAGCAATAATTTTCAATTCTTCGTTTGCTTATTCTTCTTTCTCAGCTAAAAAAAAAAAAAAAAAAAAAAA
>CBXB010000054.1:15794-34353 GCA_000817185.1 Magnusiomyces clavatus CNRMA 12.647
AAAAAAAAAAAAAAAAAAAAAAATCTCATTCATCTCTATTTATTGTCTTTTCAAAGTAATTACTATCACTATCATTGATTCAATAACATTCTTATCATTTTATCCAATTAGAAATCATGGATAAATCTTTAATTAATCAGTTCATGATCACTGATGAACTCTCGGATCAATCCAAACTCACTTCTGGTTTTGCTACAGCTATTGAATCTGGAAGTTCTAAAATGATTGATTTGATTCAACTCTTGGGTGACTATTTGGTAGATCAATCTTCATCATCAAGAGCTAAGGCAATGGATTGTATTTCTCAAACTCTATCCCACATTAATCCATCTTTTTTGCCTCAATCCCAAATATCCGTCATCACCACCTTTTTATGTGATCGGCTCGATGATCGTGATGCTGTTCCAGCTTCAATCAAAGGTTTGATCTCTCTCGTCATTATGCCCGCTTTCTCTTATAAAGTCTCAATTTCAACAATATTAAGTGCTATTAAATCAAACATCACAATGAGAAACTTTAATCAAGCTGCTCGTTATAATATTTTCAATCTTTTTCAAAAATTGCTAGATACTCACAAAGATTATATTTGCCAATCTCTTCCAAATGAATTCATAGAATCCTTTATTCACGTCACTTCAGGAGAAAAAGATCCTCGTAATTTAATGATTTCTTTCAGTATCTCTACACAAATCTTGTCCACTTTTCATCAAGAAAATATAGACAAGTTTTTACAAGACTTATTTGATGTTACTTTTTGTTACTTTCCAATCACCTTTGAACCTCCTAAAAACGATCCTTATGGAATAACTTCTAGTGATTTAAAAATAGCTTTACGGAATACATTATCTGCAAATTCGGCTTTCTCTTTTGAAATATTTACTGCTCTACTTGAAAAAATGGCTTCCAGTTCCCTTGATATAAAAAATGAATCAATTACAACAATCTGTCAGTGCATTGAAAAGTACAACCCAAATGTTGTATCCCTACACTGGAAAGAAATATGGGATGGCCTAAAGTTCGAAGTATTGCACGGTACAGAAACAGAGTCTCAAACTCTCACGCTAAAGGCACTCAAACTTTTGGCAAATGCTTTGGAGAAAAATACCAACGAAAAATTTTTAAATGAATATATTGACACAATCTTGAATGAATCTCAAAAGCAGCTCTTTGACTGTACTAGCAAAAAATCTATCACGACAGCTTCACTAGTTGCAGGTATTGCTGAAGCCTCGCCTTTGGTTTTCAAAAGATTATCTGACTCCACTCTAAAACCATTACTTGAAAATAATTCTAGCAAAAACTTAACAACATCTGCTCATGTCCATCTGTTGGAAATTACTTCAAAGTTTATCACAGCATCTAAAGCAGTCTCATCTACTGCTCTGTTACCTTATAAAGATGAATTGCTAGAGTTTTTTACTAGATCATTGATGAGTGTTTCAAAATCTGAAAATGAAATTAGAGTCTTGGCTGCTAAAAACTTATCACTTTTAACTTCAATCCCAAAGTTTCTTTCTGATGATGAGGTAGGACTCATAGTCCAATACTTTGATGATATCCTAATTGCAGAATATGAAAATAAAGAAATCTTTGGGACCGTTTTAGAATCTTTGGTTCGGATTTCCCATTTGAACCCACTAATTATACAAACAGTTGCATATCCATTTTTCCTCTCTCACCTACCAGAGAAATTTTCGGGCAGAGATGATGAAATCAAAGCCTCTGTTGTTTTGAGATGTCTTTCTCAAATGGCTGTTAACAGGCATATTTTTGAAGTTTTTTATATTAGGCTATTTAGTAAACTTGACTCTTTGGATTCTTGTGATACAAAATATTCATTAGCCATCTTTTCTTCAATTTTGGCCGTATTATCAAAGCTGTTTTCCAGAGATAAAGCAGACGGTGGCAAATATTCATTGGAAAAAACACATCAGGAAGCACTTTATTACTTGAAAAAATTGATACCCTTAATTTTTATGAGATTTTTAAGAAGAAACTCAAATTTAAGTCCAGATTATCATGTAGTAGTTTCTGCGTCACTAATTATATTAACTGTTGTCAAAAACTTATCTTCTGAAGTTCAAGAGCAATTTGCAAGCGATGTTTTACATTTGTTTGACAACTCATTGTCTGATTACAAGTTTTCTTATTTAACTTTTGCTTCCACCTCACAATTTGATTCAAAGAGTTTTGCCCCGTTTAAAGAAGAGTCTGAACCAACACCATTTATTGCGTTTTTTCTTTATAGTTTGACGCCTATATCGGACAAATCATCCCTTGCTTCTCCAGATTTATTTGTTGATTATTTGAAAAATATCCATGCTAACCTTTGCATACACCACTATCCAAAATTGTTACGATTATTGTATTTAAAAACCGCTTGCTTATTAACTACAAAGTTTATTCCAGAATCTAATGAACATATGATTAAATTTGTAGATACTATGAAGTCTACAATCTGTCATGATAATGACCAAAATTCATTGAGCTCTTTAGAAATG
This sequence comes from Magnusiomyces clavatus CNRMA 12.647, assembly GCA_000817185.1. Classification (NCBI taxonomy): domain Eukaryota; kingdom Fungi; phylum Ascomycota; class Dipodascomycetes; order Dipodascales; family Dipodascaceae; genus Magnusiomyces; species Magnusiomyces clavatus. The sequence goes on from CBXB010000054.1 coordinate 18,296, forward strand.
TTGGTTTGGATTGCTAAGGGTTACATTATCAAAAATAATTTGTTTGGTTTCAAACTTATTGATTTTATCTTACCATTGATTTCTAGTTCTAGGATAAAAACGGGAATTGCTGCCAGTCACTTAATTGAAATATTGGTAAATGACGATCCTATATTAAACAAAGAAAATGGAGTAACAATCAGAGCTTTGTATAAACAACGAGCATTTGTCCAAATGATTGGCCCAATTGTATCAGGATTTCGATTTAGTACCACTGAATACGACGATTTTCACCAGCAAATCCAAGTCAATTATCTTGTGGCTCTTTCTAGTCTTTTAAGGTCTATACCTGCAAACATTATTGCCCCTCAATTTCCTCTGTTTTTTAAGTTGTTGCTTCAATCATTATCAATCAACGATCCAAAAGTCCGTGAAGCCAGTATAAAAACCATAACAACCGTAATATCTTTAAACCAAAACGACAATAATAATTCAATTATAGAAGTTGTTTCTGAGCATCTGTACAATTTAGTTCCCAAACTAATAGAGATTGCCAGAAATTCTGACAACCTGGATACATCACCTCAACTCCGTATAGCTGCATTGAAATGCTTGAATCAATTTATAAAGACAATCCCAGATGTTAAATTACGACCACACCTTAAATTTGTTCTTCAACAGTTGAAATTTGTTTTGGATGACAAAGTTCGAAGCGTTAGAAAGGAGGCTGTCACCACAAGACAAAATTATTACGAATACTCAATTGAAAATTTATAAATAGATACTGATTGTTATTTTATACAGTGTTTATATATCATAATACTAAGTAATACATATAGATATCAATGATAGTAGAAACAGATTGTTTTTTTGTTTTTTTTTAAAAAAATAATTTTACCAAATTTTGTTTGGTTTTATAAAATTGTTATATAGACATGTAAATATTACAAAGGTAAGTTTGTAATGTAATTTATTACAGCTTTTATTTTTTCATTTTTCTTTTTTTTTTTTGTTTTTTTGTTTTTTTTTTGAACTCCTTTTTTGATTTCACTCTCTTTTATACATCCCTATTCAGCTTTTTTTTTTCATTTTATTTTTTTTATTATTTATTTACATATTAAATAAACACCTATCTCTTTGGTACAACTTAAAAACAATTTTGCTTGTTACATTGAGTTATTATTATTTCTATTCCATTGTCTAGGCACCACGGATCATGGCAATTGTACGGAGGCTATGCTTACTTTGCCAGATAACATGCTGTACTATCGCCAGTTGGTTCCCCAGATTTGGCGTTAATGCCTTGATGCTTTGGGGGTATTATACTCATGTCTTCAAAATCTGCAATGTGATCTTTAGCACTTCTCCAATAATAAAAAATATTCTTATTTTTTTTACATCCGCATTTTATGTGCTTTCTTTTATAGCCTATGGCGAAACCATTCGTGTAGGTGCAGGATCACCCCTTGATGTAAGTTTTGATTCCAAACATATAAACCACTCAAATAAAGTATCTAACTTCTAATTATCAAATACAGATACCAGGATTTCCTGTACGGCCAACAGATCTCGAAAACGGTGTAGAATCTACACCTCCCCATGTCGAACTAAACGTAACAAGCAAGGACAATGGCATGATGAGATATTGCAACAAATGTCAGTGTTGGAAGCCTGATCGAACTCACCATTGCTCGTCTTGTCGAAGATGCATTCTCAGAATGGATCATCATTGTCCCTGGTTTGCAACTTGTATTGGTTTTAAGAATCAAAAGTTTTTTCTTTTGTTTTTGTCATACGTTTCCCTTTTCTGCATTACGTGTAGCGTTGGCAGCCTGTACGCAATAGCAAAATTTATATATAATCTCCCAGATCTAGAGAAGGATCCGGTAGTTGCGGCTTCATTAAGTCGGCAATCAGTATACTTGCCCCTTTCATGGATTGCCTTGGGGATTGTTTCAACTGTTATGGGGATTGCTGTGTCGTTATTTGCAAGTTACAGCATCTAGTACGTATTTTTTTTTTTTTCAGCTAAAAAAATACGAAAGTCTAACTTTTTTATCCCTCTTGTTTTTTATATTTTAGCCTTTCTGTTAAGAATTTGACAGTTTTAGAGACATTAGAGGATATCAGATACAAAACTAGCCTGGCGCCTTCCTCTTTTAGATATCGTGAAGCGCCAACATCCAAGAGTATTGGTAATATTTTCGATATTGGTTGGAAGAATAACCTTAGACAGATTATGGGGGACAAAGTATGGGAATGGTTTATACCTTTTAAGCAAAATACCGTTGGTGATGGAACATGGTTCCCAATTAACCAAGAACTATATAGGCAAGCTCAGGAAGAAGCCGAGATCGAGCATATGTCACTACAACAACAATACAACTATAGAAAGCAACAACGAAACCTTATGAGACGAGAGGTAATTTCTGAGGTTAATTCTTCTGCATTTAGTAACGGCAACGATATTAACACATATAATCGTAACCCAGAACAATCGTATGAAATGAACGTTTTGAAACCAAACGATAGCACAGACCCAACCAATAGTAGTACAGGCCGGTACCATAGTAGCAGTAATATTAATAACGGCAACAATGAGCCTAAAGGGGGCTATGTTCCATCAGCTGTCCAAGTATCAATGCATGATCAATTAGAGAAAAATTATAATAACAATAATACTAAACAAGGCATGATGGGTGTATTTCTAAATGGAAACGGAGTTTCATCAATAGGAATGAGGTCTACATCAAGCAATCTTTACAAGCCCTCCTTTAATGGGTTTAATCAGCATGAGTCATTGGCTAGGTCTATGTCATCATCCTCCACATCTTTGTCCGGTTCAAACCGAGTTGATAAGTATTTAGACTATAGCCGGGAATCTAATCACAATGAAATTGACGATTTGGATTATATTTCAAACCCCAAAAAGGTTGAAAAAATACCATTGACATATATGAATCATTCTATAGATTAGGTTACCCAATGACATTTCATATAAACTTTAAATTAATATTATTAATATGAAGAAAAAAAATTACAAGTTTTATTTTATTATATTGCATTTTGTTTATTACGAAACAATCAATCAATATTTATTTCAGTCATAATTATAGAATCATTATAGGAGTAAAAATAAAAAATTATATTAAATTAATGGATAAAGAAATAATCAAAAAGCATTAAAATAAATATATTTGAATAGAAAGTTTGAGTTTCGTTATAATAACAAAGTAATTCCCATAATTCCTAAAGACAAATAGGCAGAAGAAGAAATATCAAAGAAAGAAGCGCCATTTGCTTCTCCAGAACTTGTAGTTGCAGGTGATGATGATGATGATGTTGATTGAGAGTAATATTGAGCATCTTCCAAAGGTGCAGTACCATTGATATAAACATAAGTAACTCCATCTCTTTCTTCAAACTTTGCAATAGTCGTATTTTGTCTTAAGGCATCAAAATATTCCTTGTTTGTATTTTTGTCACAACCACATGCTTGATCCATTATACAGTAGCAGGTAACGTTGTAAGGCTCATTGTCAACAGTAGCATTATAATTGTAGGTTTGTACATTATTGTGGTTGCCCCAATACCCTGGCAAATGATTGTGTGCTGTTGAAGTCAAACTTAATACAGCAGCAAGACCTAGTAAAGACGCGCCACCAGCTAAAAACAAAGCTCCGGCACCTCCTGGAAAAGCGCCACCGTAACTGGGAACAACCTTGGGACGATATCCCGCTGCTACTGGTCGGGCTGGGACCCCAGAACCTCCACTAGCAGGTCGATTTGCACCAGAGTTTGAACCAGAAGAGCCTGAAGAACTTCCTCCTGGTCTAGAACCTGAAGAACTTCCTCCTGGTATAGAACCTGAAGAACTTCCTCCTGGTCTAGAATTTGAAGAACTTCCTCCTGGTCTAGAACCTGAAGAACTTCCTCCTGGTCTAGAGCCCGAAGAACTGCCACCTCCTACACGACCTCCTCCACCGCTACTACCTCCTCTTCTCTTTTCTAATTTTGAGCGGGAGATAATTTGATTTAGAACGTTAAAAAATAGGCTTGATTCTGTTTGTTCAGAAATTATATCGCTTGAGACATCATCTTGTTCATTGTTATTGTATTCAGATTCAATATCACTTTTTGTGTTTAAAGAAAGCTTTACATCAGAATTTGATAATTTGTCAAGCTTATCGATTGTGTCTTGATTTCTTGCGTGTAATGATGCCCCTGAGACAGATTGTATTGATGATACAATTGCAGAAGTAGCTGACAAGGTAGAAATTTTCATTATTGTTTTTATTTAAAGAAAAATTATTAAATTAGAATGATATAATATAAGAAATATTTATAATATTTATCCTTCTTGTTTTAATAAATAAATAATATAAATAAAATAAAAATCTGGATTATAAAACAAATAGGAGAAAAAAAAAAAAAAACAATAAATAAAGAATAAAATTGAAATTAAATATTTGTAAATTTCAATGATGACATAATAAACATGTCACTTTATATTTAAGCTTAGCCGCGTGTGTGGCCAAACAAATCTATGAACTAGGTTTTAAGTCATCTGACTCAGAGGCATTAATGATGGTCATGTGTAGTTGTTTCCACAATACCAGCATTTCTTCGCGAGACGGAGACACCACGAGACCCGACGTCGAAGGCAAAACAACAACGATGCAGCTGTTTAAGAAGCAACATCTGCTGGTCTTACGCATTGAATTTTCACCTTCTTCGCCATGTGTGTCATTGTAGTTGTTGTATTGGATGCCCCATTTGAACGACTTTGGGTTAAGCCTGCGATTCATCTTGTACCGATAAATTGCCTCCCAAATGCCTTTACCAATAATCGCAACTACCCTCGGCCTGACTTTTGACAGATCTTTCTCTAGAATCGGAACGCCGGCCAACATCTCGGCATTAGAAAGTTCCGATATTCCCTTTGTTGGACGAGGAACCAAATCATGAAACCCGTACTGGTACTTTTGTAAAACCATTTGGTCGTCTGTACAACTCAGCCTCTCATCTACACAGCCCGACTCGTATAAAAATTTCCAGAACCTATTTGAGCGGTGAGCGTAGTAATGACCCACACGAGCTGTCTCAATACCAGGATTAAAGCCTACAAATACACATCGCAAGTTTGAAGCTAGCAATGGCTTTAGTGGTTTGAGAGTACTTGACGGCAATATCGTATCTAACTGCTTTGTATTGAATTTGTCTTGAATTTGAAATTGTGCTTTCTTCAAATGGTTATTGTTGCTTCTAAAACATTTTTTTCCTTTTTCTTCTTTTTTTTCTTCTTCTTCTTCTTCTTTCCTAAACTTTCGTTTGTTCGTTGGCTTTTTTCCTAAGTAAAAAAATTTGTCTAGCTTGTCTCCAAATGATGGTAAGGGCTGTAGAAATTTTTTATCCATTGATAATACAATGAAGAATTGTTTTTAAGAGAAAAAAAAAATATAAGAAAAAAATGAATATTGTATGTAATAAAAAGTAAGTTAGTTAGTTGTATAATATATATTCATTTTTTTATTACAATAGCTTTTTATATAATTTATATTGAATAAACATATATTAAAATATAATGTTTATAAAAAAATTGACAACCGTGGGATTCGAACCCACGCCTCCGGAGAGACAAGGACCTTAACCTTGCGCCTTAGACCAACTCGGCCAGATTGCCTTATCTTAAAATTCTTCGTTAGTAAATAGATTACGATTTACCAGAATTAGTTAATGTGGTTAAGTTCATGACAGACATTTGCTACTTTTTCAATCAATAAACAATTCTTATGACTAATATATTTATTTAAATGATTTAGAAAGCATTTTTTGAAACAAAATTGCACGTTTGTTTTTTATGCTCTTACTCACTTTTATATTTGAATAAACACCAAAATACATTTGTAGCATAAGCCGCTTAAGTGAATGATTCTCCTAGTCCCTTGCATCCCAATCTGGTAATTTTTTTACTTTATGTTATTCTTCCTATCGATGATGCTAGCTCTTAAAAAATAATTAAGCGTGTAACTAGTACAGATCACTAACTAACAAATAGAAATAATGAAATATAATAACTCTGGAATAAAAAGTTCTGAAAATATTGCTTTGATGAGTAAATCCAGAAAAAATATTAAAATTATCAAGGAAAACCTGAATATTAATACATTATTACTATATAAATTGGTACCATACAAATAGGGATAAGTTAGAAAGCTTTCCCATTAATGTTGATGGATGAAAATGAAGATCAAAGTTTGGATCAAAAAGAAATTTTTATTATTGAGTATATATAGAACCTAAACATGTTATAGATATTAACTTGTGTTTTTTTACTCTACTCGTTTTTTTAGAATATGAAAGGGGAAATTGATAAAGTTATTGATGGTGTGTTTGCGCTACTAACTTAACCTAAGTTGTTTAAAGTGAAAACTTATATATTAACTAATAACATAGGAACAGGTATATAGACTAGAAGAAGAATCATCTAGTCATGAAAATAATTATATAGGTATATAAATAATAAAAACACTTATGGTTACGTAATAATTTATTAAAGGCAATATGGTAATATATCTCACTTCAGTTGAGGTTGTAAAACTGAGATTTCATGAAAGCTCGTGATTTTTCTTTTTTACTTTTAACTTTAGTGGATAGACATCTATTCAATAATAAATATAACTACACATTGAAAAGGTTCCTTTCACTGCCTGATTCACTTCGTTCTTCTTGTTCCTAAGTCCAAAGTTCCTTTTGTAGTTTATTCTGTTCCTTCTCAATAAGTCATTTTTGCCTCAGTTTACTCAACGTTACTTCAGCTTATCCCTTATTCAATCAACTCAACATGATTTATTTCTGCAAATCTTTCTTCGATAGTTCTATCATCACTTCAGTCACTAAAATGTCAATCAAAGGCTCGCAAATGCCGAGACAGTTTATAAAGACGTATTTGTCAACAGCCGCTTTTCTGATCTTTCTCAAAAGCAGCAATAAAAATTTCCCTGACTATTGTTGCAATAGTTGTGAGGGAAACCAGAAAAACGATCATTGCAGAATAAATCATTGTAAATAGAATCTGCATTCTCATGTCTTTGATACACATGATAATGATTAAACTTGGTAATGACAACTGAAGTGGTGAAAGAATCACTGAAGTTAGATTTGCAGAAATAAAACATGTTGAGTTGATTGAATAAATGATAAACGAAAGTTGTACGTAGTAAACTGAGGTTAAAGTGACATAAAGAAAGAAGAGTAAACTACAAAAGAAACCTTGGCCTCAGAAGCAAAATTGAAGTGAGTCAGGCAATGAAAGAAACCTTTACAATGTGTAGTTATATTTATTATAATATACTTAAAGTTATGTCAAAAGTTAAAAAAATCAAGTAAAAGTAACAGATAAAATAAATATTTGAAAAATAAAAAATGTAAAAAGTTAATAGTCACATGTAACAATATAATTTCGGTTTTGCAACCTCAATAATTCTGAAATTCAGCCATACTAAAAATTAGTTATTTGAAGCTGTTATTGTGTGAAATTTTACAATGCTAGTAGTCTCTAATTGATTGATTGATTTTATTCATCGGTTACCATACATGTTTTTTACCTACTTAGAATATTAAGGAATAGACATATTACATAACAACACTTTCGTAGGTTGTAACGTAGGTGCGAGCCATCGATTTTGTTTCTTCTTTTCCTATGAGTGACTTACACTAGATTTCTTCTTTCATACTAAGCCGCTTTTATATATTAACGTGATTCAAAGGATATACCTGTTTTTTGGGTCTTTCATATCACACTATCCCGTAAGTGAATTCCTGATTCCAGCGTATAGCGAGAGTCTGGAAAACCTTCAACAGACCAAAACCTGACTGAACAGGGAAAACTTCTGTATCATCAGTAGAAAAACCGCTCCGAAAACACTCCGAAATGGTGTTAAGAAATGTGTTTACCGGGAGTCGAACCCGTACCTTAACGCGTTGCACCAAGGCTGTCTTTTTTGTACTGTATAAGTAATTAATATACTCTCTACAACCACAGACAATGTATCACAACTGTAATCATTCTATAATAATTTGATTTATATATTGAGCCTCATATATTCCATAATAAATTTAATGTATTATGTTTTATGACAACAAAACTGGTAATCATTTGTCTTCATGAAACCTTTTTATATTGCAATATGACTGCAACTTTATGTGCAAAAAGTCATGTTTATGTGTGAAAATAAGCAGTTCCATTTAGCACTTCGAGCCCGTAAAAATGTTACTCAAAATCAATTTGAAAATAGAAAAACAATCCCTTCACAACCACTTTTAATTTTTATATTTTCACTTATCACGAAAGTAATTTTTATGTATTTGTATGATAGACTCCATGACTTTATATCATAACTATGTTGCGTTACTAAACTCAGTTAGTATCTAAAGTAAAAAACTTAAACATTAGAATCTAATTATGTAACGTAACAGTCATCCTGTAGGAGGAAAAAAATTTTTTTTTTCCAGTGAGATATTATATAAACTAACATATAAAAAAACTTCTTTAATTATACAAGCAGTTACAAATACTTGTAACTATAATAAATAGTTCATCCACTCAAGAATATCTCGCTTCAATCACAAATTGTTTCGGTTGCAGAATTGAAATCACATCAAATCTGTTGATTATGAATTGATTATCCGATTGTTTACTCTGCTAGCTTAATCTAAGTTGCTTCAAAGTGAAAACTTATATATTAACTAATTCCTATGAAACAGGCATATGGACCAGAAGAAGAATTGTTGAGGTTGCAAAACAGAAATTACATTGTTACACATGACTATTATTATAGTTTTTTTTATTTTTTATTTTTCATATATTTATTTATCTTATCTTACTTTTACTTTAATTTTTTTTACAACTTGACTTTATATTATATAATATAATAACTACACATCGTAAAGGTTTCTTTCATTGCCTGATTCACTTCAATTTTGCTTCTGAGGCCAAGGTTCCTTTTGTAGTTTATTCAACTTTCTTTATGTCACTTTAACCTCAGTTTATTTGGCACAACTTTCGTTTATCATTTATTCAATCAACTCAACATGTTTTATTTCTGTAAATCTAACTTCAGTGATTCTTTCACCACTTCAGTTGTCATTAGCAAGTTCAATCATTATCATGTGTATCAAGACTTGAGAATGCAGATTCTGTTTACAATGATTTATTCTGCAAAGGTCGTTTTTCTGGCCTCCCTCAGTGCAGGTTGAAGTCTTCTGCAACTATCAATTTCTCTGGATTGTTAGCCGCATTTATCCTTTGCGTCAATTGAATAACCGCCGTCGTGTCTTCCCGGCCTAAATTGCTTTGCTGATTATATCCCTTTATTATGGTAATGTCATTTATCTTGATTGCTACCATGTCCCTTGAAGTTAGGGTTTTTAGCATCATCACTCTACCCTTGAATTTTCCAGTCTTCTCGACGTAAGTTATCGCTCTAATTTTTCTTTTCAGGTTGTCATGGAACTATTCTCTCCTCAGTTCATGCCGTTTTATCGGAGAATATGTAAAAACTTTCATTTTCATGTCTATTGGCTTGGTTGTTGTTCCCCTGGTTGCTAGACCACTTAAACTATTCTTTCTCGATCGGTATATACGTGGCTCCTGTACCATGATTACATCGGGTTCATACCATTTTAGTATTCTTCTGTTTAACTTAGGAAAAATGAAAAAAATGAAAAATTGTGTCATAAGGCAATGGTTACGTGTGACAATGTAATTTCGGTTTTGTAACTTCAACACCAAAAGTCCTACCTCAATGGGCTTGTCTCCTTCATCTACAATATCAAAATACTTATTGATGATATTCGCTTTTTCGCTCATTTTTGCACTTGTAAAAATATTATATGATAAATTCATAATAACAAATTGTAATGTGATTTTAGTTTTGCAACTTCAACATAACATGATAGAGCATATATGCTTTAAACATCTGCCAGAATAAAAGTGCCTTAATAGAGTGGTTAAATTATTGCCTTGCGTCCTAAACTCAAAACACCTTGAGCCTGGCTTAAGTCATAAAAGTTGGATAAAAACTGAGGTAAAATACATTCAAATAAGCAACTTCAGAATGCAATTTTCCGAAAAGTGAACTAGTATATATCCCAGTAGGAATTTTTGGACTATATAAACCGTATGATTGAAAATTGGGGGAAGCAATCAAAAATAAAATCAAACAATTATATATTAATGTATACTCATTGACTTCAAAACTAAAACTAAAATATAATTTATAGGATTTCGACTAATCGAGTTTGTTCATAATTGGGCAAAGTTTCAGGTTTGTCGTTTATATGTTGGGTTGAATAGTAATTTTCTTTGTTAGCACTATATATAGATTTATGTAGGATAATTAATACAGCTACACATTATAAAAGTTTTTATCGCTCTGCCTGATTCACTTAGCTTTTGCTCCTAAAACCAAAGTTCATTTTATAGTTTATTGTGTTCTTTCTCAATACGTCACTTTTACCTCAGTCTGTTTAGCTTCACTTTAGTTTATTTTTGATCATCGCAACATGTTTTATTCCTGTGATTCTTACTATAGTGATACTACTATCACTTTACCTCTTATTCACGAATTCTAACATTATTATGTACACCAGAAACTCGAGAATGCTGAGTCTGTTTACAAAGATTTGTTTGTAAACAGTGAAGTCTCTGGACTCCCTCATGTTCAAAACTTTAATCTCGAAAAAAGGAACTTGGCTGTATTTTGAGCAGAGGTACAGTATAGTATATTAATTACTAAAAGCTTATAAACTGCTGCTATTTATTAGAAAACTGAATAGATTATCAATTGATTTAGAATATGTATGAAAATAGCTGTTCTATGATTTTTCCAATAATTCAATAATAAAAACTGAAATACAGGAGGTACGGTACGGTACATTCATTATACCAAAAAACCTTTTAAAATGCTAAAGTAATATTAGAAATAGATTATGTTAATTGAAAAACATAAATTAAGTTACTTCCCTTAATTTAAGACCATTATTCAATTGGTTTTATATGAAAATTTGAGTTACGTTATGACTAATCATGCCGACCTTGATAGTTATAGAATAGGTCAATTTATATAGTATGTATACTTATTTAGTGATCAAAGTTTACCCAAGATGTTTTACTTCATTCATGACTACAGAATGGAACACCAAATGTTTTGTGAAATTTAAGATGATACCACAGCCAGCCTTCATAAAACCAAGTAAAATAAATCACAGAATGCAAGAATGCGTCGTAGAAAAAATGTCCTTTTTAAAACGCAAGGGCAACTTTCAATAATTTCTATATTATGTGAACAAAAGATACATAATATTGTTGATGCAAGTATAATGAAAGGGATTTTAGCTGTGAATTAATCTTCTTTATAGAGATCACATATTCGAGTTCAAGTAGCAATATCATACTTAACTGTCCATAAAACTTTTTGATTTAGTAATTTCTAAACGGAAACTAAGATATATTATTTAGTTTTTTCGTAACGAATTAGTTCATAGAGAAAATTGGAAAAGCAGTATAGAATATGTAATAATCGTTCTGCCATCCTAAAATAGGCTAAAACGGAAAAAAATGTAAAAGATTTATTAAACAAAAAACTAATAATTATAAACGTAAGATCAGTTACCCTTCTCCTTATCAGAAATGATTATGGGATCTTCATTTCTACTCTCAGAGGTAATCATAAAATCCTCACCCTCATCATCAGAAATAATTATACAATTCTTGTCATCATCCACATCAAAATCACCTTCCTCGCCAAAAACTTCTTCACCTGGATTATTTGCTCTATTATCCTGTTGATCGAATTCTAGTGCATTTTTTCTAAGTCACTTGTTGTTATTCCTTTCTCTTGTACCTCTGTAATAAAATCATTTAGTTCATTATAAGCATCTTCTTTTAGGTTGTTCACACTATTATTATGTTGCTCCGCTTCTAGAATGATTTCTTTAATTCCTTTATTTCCCTCCCCATCTCTCGTAAAATCTTATATGCATATTCAATATCTGATTGAAACCCATATTTTTTAGACAAGCCATATTTTTCATTCCTTTTGGTTGTCCTCTAGGCATGGCCAAAATATTTCCAAGATTAATATGGTATCCAAACTCGACTTGTGAAAAAAACTTCTGGTATTTGCAAAAGTTCTGGCATTTGGATAGATGGAGTTTCAACAATTTTGTCGCATTCTTCAAACACTTTGATCATGTAATCCATTCGGTACCTTTTGCTGCAGTAGTCAGACACTGTATATTTTTGCCATTATAACTTCAAGAGCATGCATACAAGGGTATTCAAGTTGTTGAAAAAAAGTGCAAGTGCAGTTTTTGTTCAACAAATCAATCTTGAAATTCTTTCGAGAGTATGCATCATTGACCCTTCGTGTACTAGTAGGTGTTGGGCTTGAACCAAAGGGCTTGTGTAGACTTTCATAGAGACCGGGGAAATCACAAGGCTTTCTTTTTCCATTGAATTGTCTTAGATAAAAAACAAAGAAACTTTCAGGTCGATGAAAAACTACATATCTTTCATCAGATAACTCTGTAATATCAATGTCATCTAAGTGGAGTATTTGATATGACAAGTTGCTAGTAATTCCAGGAATTAGAGAGACGTCATCGTTAACAAAAGTTCCAACATAACGTTCAACGTAGAAATTTTCTCGTTCCTTCTCAATCTGATGGTGTGTTAATTTGTCAAAGTGTGAAAGAATCAAAACTGGACTGTCTTTTCTTATATCAATTAATGTGCGGTTATTGACTTCAACCGAATTACTTGTACTCTGATTGTAGCGAGTAGTGAGGGAAAAGGTATAACAAAAATGCTCCATATCTTGAATATAATTTTTAACCTCTGCAGCATGTCGTTGATTTATCTTTTTTTTTCAATTTGATTCATTTCAACTTTTTCATTTAAAATAGTTTTATCATTTCTTGAAGTAAATTTTTTCTTCTTTGATGTTAAGGCTGCAAAACCGAAATTACAATGTCACATGTGACTATCAACTTATAATTTTTTTTATTTTTTATTTTTCTTTTAATTAATTTCTTTTTAATTCTTTTATAATACTTAAGTATATACACAATATACAATATCAAATAATACTACACATTGTAAAGGTTTCTTTCACTACCTGATTTTCTTCGTTCTCATTCTCAAAGGCCAAAGTTCCTTTTGTAGTTTATTCTGCCCCTCTCAATACGTCACGTTTGCCTCAGTCTGTTTACAAAAATTTGTTTGCAAACGTTCAAGTCTCTGGTCTCCCTCATTGAAAGAACTCAAACTTACAAAGTACTCAGTAATAGGTTCAAAGGCTTCAAAATTTCAGGAACCACAGTATCGTCTCTTGGAAACAGTCTACAGTCATATCTCCTTCACGTTATAAATCCAGCATTTTTAAATACAAAAAAAAAGATATGATAAAGAGGATTTGATAAAGCCTTTTACACAACTGTTTAGCTTTCATCTAAATTTGTCATCATAAAATAATAAAAAAGAGAATATACGCCGGCTAATAAAAAATTCAAAGTACTATTTTCATAATTCCAAAACTTTAATCTGTGGTATTGGTGGAATTTTAATAATTATCATAATACGAAAGCCAAATTCTTCATTTTTTATTAGTTATGATCCTCTTAGTCCCGCTCCTCCTCCCAAAGATAAAAAGTCGACTAAAAGTGCAAAGTCTACTCTAAATCAAGGTTTGGCAGTTGAAAAACCTTGGTTTTCAACCAGCTGATTGTGTGATTAATTCAAATTCAAACACAAATACATATGAAAATTCAACAGTTGGAAACCAAAGTTTTGAAATAACGAATCGTGAGTCTAACCAAATCCAAATAAAACAACTCAGAATAGACCAGCTAAAAAAACAAGAGTAAAACAAACAAAGTCAAGACAATTTCGCAAGAAAACAACTCAAACAAGCAGCAGATACAAGAACAATCTATTATACTTTCACATGAAGGCATAAAATTCGTTGATACTAAATCTCTTCCTTTCCATTACAATGAGTCTGATTTCACAAATGTACAAACAATCAAAACAGCTGGTATACAGAATAATGAAGAAGGACTTGATTTACTGGAGCTTATATTAAAAAATTCAACCCATAGAAGGTGATAAAGAAATTTACAGATGAAAACGACTTCATGAAATTGCTTGAAGCTGAAGATACTGTTAAAGGAGGAAAACCTGGCAGTGGTCAGCAAAAAAAACCCTTTGAAAGAAGCGATTTTTGCCCCTAATGGTGAATTGAGTGATGAGCAGTTAGATTTAATTGTGAAGCACTACGAAAAAATTTATCACGCAATTAATGTGCAGCTGTTGACAATGCCACTGACATATAGTGCTATGCTAAGGGATCAAGATGGGAAAATTTACATAAACATAGATTTTCTTGGATCGGAATGTCTTTCCTAGGCTCTAATATTTCAGACAATTCTAGTACACCTGCAAGCGACACTTCAATTCCCGATGGTCAAGAGTTTGGAACATCAATAGATTCAGACTTTCAGAATCTTTTAAAGAAAATTCGATTGCCAACAAAAGGAAATATGCTAAAGACAGCTGATCGGGAAGAACTTTCGGAAGATTATACTAAAGAAAATTATCTTGCTGATAGGATCAGAGGATATTGAGGTTGCAAAACCAAAATTGCATTGTTAAACGTGACTATTAACTTATTAATTTTTTTCATTTTTCATATATTTATAAAAAAATCCCAGTTGCTTTTTGTACGCAAGCACCATGAAACAACGACGCGAGATACGGTGAAGAAGGAGGAGGCTGGAGGACTGAAGACGAAGACGGGAACGTCATCATGACTCAGGAACAACAGCCCTTCCAACCCTTGTCCAAGAAACGACAATCTGATGAAAATGAAACCGCGAAAACGCGCAAATTGAAACCTAATCAGCCGGAGCCCCATCTATCTGGACAGCCTGAAGTAACCATGAGCGATCTTCTAAAATTATTCGAAGAAAAATTAGAAGGTCGCGATAAATTTGAGAAGACGATGTTAGAATGGAGAGACGAAATGACATAGCAGATCGCCCAGATAAATGAGCACAATCAGTCAGTTGTAGCAGACATCCGTGAAATCAAACAAAATATGGCAAACTTTAATGACAGAATGGTCTGCGCAGAAGAGAAAAATCCAAAGACAAAACTTAAAATCCAAGAAACCATAGCGAGATGCGAAAAGATGGAAGAGACCACTCGTGAAAAGAGCAAGAACACAGAAAAGATTGAAAAAGATCTGAATAATTTGGAGATCAAGGCTACACAGGCACTATCTGTGGTAAATTCGATGAACAGCCAACTAGAGAGCTTGGAAACCAAACTGAGAATCAACAAACAATCCATCGATGACATCCTAAAGATGAAAATAGGCTGCAGAGCAAAGGACTTGGAGATAGACACAGTCATCAAACAACTAGAAATCACCGGACAAAACGAGTCGGCCCTATCAAAGGAGGTGAATAAATTCAAAATAGCATACCAAAAGACTGAAAAAACATACAGCGAAGCAATGGCAAGGATGAATATAATTGAGAAAAAAAATTGAAGGATACGGAAAATGAAATGAAGTCAGTTGAAAGGAAAACTGAGAGGAAGACGCAATCCGCTATAATTAAGGCTAACACTTCGGAAAGAATAGCGAAGCAAGCAACAAGAACTGCAACTGCAACAGCTTGGGGCAATGCACGAAACAAGGGGAAGATAATGAGCTTTAGTCAAATCTACAAGGAACAAAAGGCAGAAGCGGAAGCAAAGTGAGGGAGGCCAGAGAAACGACCGTTGCAGAATAAATCATTGTAAATAGAATCTGCATTCTCATGTCTTGATACACATGATAATGATTGAACTTACTAATGACAACTGAAGTGGTGAAAGAATCACTGATGTTAGATTTGCAAAAGTAAAACAAACATATTGAGTTGATTGAATAAATGATAAACTAAAGTTGTACGTAGTAAACTGAGGTTAAAGTGACATAAAGAAAGAAGAGTAAACTACAAAAGGAACT
>CBXB010000055.1:9281-22373 GCA_000817185.1 Magnusiomyces clavatus CNRMA 12.647
TTTTTTTTTTTTTTTTTTTTTTTTTTTCAGATAAAATTTTAAATCGTTGCATATTCATGAAGGGGTATCATTTAAAACTTCCCAAGATATATCAACTCTTTCAAATAATGGTGACCCACGCTTTTTTGTGCCTTTAAAACCATCCAAGTCGGCCCATAACAGACTAATGGAACCATCTTTACAACTAAAATTAAAACCTTCAGAGTTTCCATATGTTTCAAAGAAAGCATTGAACCATGTATAAGCAGTTGAATGAAGAACGGGAAATGTTCCTCCAACCATATACTTATGCTGAAAAACAAATTGAATATCAGCAGAGACAATTAATTCATTACTATTGGTCTTTTCTTTTGCTATTTTCTTATCATCAGATATATCTTTCTGTAAAAATGAGTTGATAGTAGGAGTTAAAACTACATATTCAGGCAATCGCTTTGTGGTATCATGCTCAGTAAATGTGTAAATGTGGTTTATATGTTTGCCCCCTTCAGAATAAGTATTAATAGTTATATCAATTTCAGGATAACAAGGATTCCATATACGAATAGATTTAATTTTGACTTTGATAGGGTAATAATATTGTTGCTTTAATATATGTACCCAATCTTCAACATATCGTAAATATCTCCTCTGACTAGATATGGAAACTCCTTCTCCAAAAGCAGCTCGCATCCTACATTCAGTAAATATGCTAGTAGCTTTGTCAAAACTGTACTTAAAATTAGACATTAGATAAGCACAAGCCATAGTGCCAGACCTACCTTTTCCTGCTTTGCAATGAAGAACAGCCACGTTTAGAGAGTTCTGGCATAAGAACTTTTTTAGTTCCAGCAGAAAATGAGGTATCATTTCAAAAGGAGGGGGATTATGATCAGGAAACGGGAAATGTGAAACTCTTCCATATGCTTCCTCATCTCCATAGCCAGAACGCTCAGCCTGAAAATTGAAAAAACGCCAATGATCCCCGTGTTTCTCAGTCAAAAAACTAATTAGATCGTCCAGCCATATACGATACCATCCCTTAACACAACTGCTAGTAGGCATTGAACACACGATAAGGTTAGGCGTAATGTAGGCTAAATCAAGTGTGTATGTTCCTGTAAAATACTGTTTTTTGGGTGAAGCTACAGCATATCTTAAAATCGAGGCCATCTTATTATTATGCAATATCAAAACTATATATATAGTAGTTAACTGATAAATGATGTACGAAAAGGTTTTTTGTTTATCCAAAACTGGATTCAATTCAAGTTTAATCCAAAATTTATTAAGTTAAAAAGGTAAATAAAAGATAGAGGAAGAGAATAAATAAAAAATAAGTAAGCTGGCTAATAAATATATATATATAGTTTCAAAATCTGTTAATTCTTATCACAACTACATTGTTAAAAATTGATTCTATAATGTTATGTTACAACTTTAAAATTTTAAAACATATTACAGGATAATGTAATTATAAATGTTACATAATATATGATTCAGGTTAAATTCTGAAATTTTTTTCACCACCATTTTATTCGATTGTGTCAACTACAACTTTCAAACAACAAACTAACAAATTTTATTCAAATCGGATTTGTCAATATGGTCGAGGTCTCAGTTGTCAGCGAAAAAGAAGAAAAGGAAATTTTGGATAATGAACCAGAAGTAGTTGTTCCAAAGCCGTCAGATCCTAGTACTTCAGAAGAAAAAGACGAGGACTATAGCGACGTCAACTCTTCAGATGAAGAGCCTAATGAAAAGAATGTATCAACCAAGGCTTTAGAAAGTGATGGTGAAGATGATGAAGATGAAAGCAGTGATGATGATGAAGATGAGTATGATGATGAAGAGGATATTTTAAATGAAACTATTGGAGATAGAATAGTTGCCTTGAAGGCTATTATTCCACCAAAATATAGATACGAGGCTCAAAAAGTTGGACACTCCGTAGCTTCAACAGCCAAACTTATTTTCTCATTTTCTTCCAGTGCATTATGGGTTGTTACAACTAGTAGTTTATTGCTTGGTGTTCCTTTGACACTATCTGTTATAAGCGAGCAACAACTTATTGAAATGGAAAAAGAAATGAAACTCACTCAATCAACAAATGAGGTTTTAGCTCCAGGTGCTGAAAGCGGATTTCAACAAGCACCAACTGTACCCGTTTAAATATGAACTAAGTTTTATTTATGACACAATTACTAAATAGTACATGTTTGATGTGATATGTACTAATATATAAACTTTCATTATTGTCTAAAGTTTTACAAAAAAGAAAACAAAAAAAAAAGAGAAAAAATAAAAAAAATTAAGAAATACAAACTATTTAGTAATAACTGAAACTATAGTCTAGATTGTACATATAAATACTTTTTTTCAATTTTACTAAAATGATTAGTTTATAATTCTAGTCTACTTTTCTTTCTCTTCTGGTTTCACTGTAGGGTGTTTGATAGTCAAGCAATTGATGTCTAAATAAGTAGTAATTTCGGTAATCAAATCCCCTACAAAACAACCATATACTGATATGCTAGTAGAAAAAATGATCCAAACGAAAATTTCATTAATGTGGTTCAGGTTTTGTTGCTCCAGTTGCTTGAATATTTCTTCGGGTACCTCAACTGATGTAGCACTATAAAATTTTTTAATCAAACCAGTAATTGAAATTGCAATGGCAGGAAGATATAACAAAGGTGTGCTTGCTGGGTAATGTTGATCAGTAACATGAGCGGTAATTATCTTGCCAACACTCAAGGCAACAGTGGCACCAACACCAAGTGAAAAGGGAAAGATAAGCCAAGTTTTAATAATTTGAGGACTTAAATAAATCCAAACAGTCAATGTAGCAAAATAAACTAAATAAGGAGTTGTCACTAAGATTGCTGGAACATAAGAAACGTTTTTTCTTTGACAAGATGCAATAACGTTTTTCGTTGACGAAAATATGTTGAAAAGTAGACCTAAACCTGCTAATTGCATATATAGATCCATTACCGAAAACTTACTTAAATACTGAGAAATACTGAAGGCAGGGAAAAAAGGATTGATTAATAAGTTAGATACGTGATCTAAACCAGCAATTATTTTGTCATTCATCTGAATATTTAGAAGTTCCAAGACACTATATTGAAAAATGCCAGGCCCTTTAGCTGCAATCAAGAAATCAAGTCCTATAACAATCAAAATTCCCTCGACAGGCCCAGAAAACATTGACAAAAATAAGGTACCAGTGTTATATTCTTCCCATGTACTAAGATAAAAGTTTGTCAATGCTAGAAGAAATATGTTTAGATGTTAGATCAACATAATTTAGGTAAAAAAAACTTTTAATTCAATTACTTACTAGCAAACTGAGCAATGTAAACTCGCCAACCATAACCCATATTAGAGGCAGCAGCAAAAATTAGCACGCCCAAAGTTGTGTTAACAGCGTCAACGCCTTAAGATACAGAAGTTAGTACTCTCCAATAATTTTATCAATCTGAGGGGCTGACTTACAGTGATCGAAAAGCTGGCCCAATGGGCTACTCTGTCCAGTTCGACGACTGTTCAATTGTAGATGTTAGTCCGGCTTAAAAATGATTATTAAATATAGTGATAACTTACGCTTGAAGACCATCACAGGCATCAAAGGTTTGATACAAAAATAGCCCAATTCCATATGAGACATATACCCAGGGGGGTGAAACCTGATCTAAAGTTGGATTGTAATAAAGAGCAGTAAAAAAATTGATAACAATAAAACAAAAACCAATCAAAGTAACCTATATAGATGAAAGTCATAGGTGTTAGAGCCGCTAAAAAAGTATCACTTTTTTATTAGGTACCATCTCAATTTAACAATATCAATTTTCAATTGAATCTCTAGTAAAACTTACAAGATTAGGTCTTTTTGAACGTAAGTATATAACTTGTTAATAAGTGTTTTTGAATCATCTTGAAAACAAATAAAAAGATTCAAACATACGCCAACCAATGAGGAAAAATCTTCACAAACTGATTCCAAAAAGGACGAAGGATATATTTAGACACAAGAGAGTTATCAACGGAGGAATATCTAAAAATAAAAATAATAGTTAGAATATCGAATATGAGTTACAATATGTAGTAGTGATAGGATAAATCATACTTGTATTTTTTTAGGCCGGGAAGAGCACTCTTAGGAAGAAACAACCCCATCGTGAACTATATTCTCTAGATTTTTAAAAGAAATTGGATTAGCTATATATCTTGAAACTGTAAACTTTAGACTATATGCTGCTAACAATGTCTTATTCATTAGAGTGTGCGGTTGAGAAAAAGTGTTTTTTTAGTGGAAGGAATTGGAAAGTGGTGGAAATTTTTTGGTCAAACCCGGGAAAGAAAGCCAAAGGCAGGCTTTGATAAAACAATTAGCTGCTCAGCCGTGCTTTGTTCATTGGATGATGCACCACAATATTTAAATTTCCCAACGACATCTTATCACATGGCATGTTTCATTTGAAATAAAGTACTAAAAACCTATTAGATTTTACCAAATATCTTCTCCTACTACATCACTTGTTACAGATATTTCAAAATGAAAAATACTATCTCCTTCACCGAAAGACTTGCAAAAAATCCTCATTTGTTGCCCTCTGTTCCTAACTATATTAGTTCTACTATTAGAGCTTCCAGACATCAAGAGAATCATCATGTTGAGCAGGAAAATGGTATGTTCTTTGTTGTTTTGTTGTTGTTTGGTATTTTAAACCATTTGCTGAAACCTACTTTATTTCAAAAATATAAAAAGCAAGTATTCTAAGAAAATTTAAACGCGAAAGTCAGCTTCAAAAAAGAGTGAAAGACTTTAAAAAAGCTCTTGTCAATACTTCAGGATATGCGTCATCGGATGAAAGTCCATTTGAAGATGATGATCAAGAAAATGAGAGTGAGACTCATGTAGATATAGTTCTTAAAACGGAACCTGAGTTGTCATGGCAAAGTTCATCTTTTGTATCATTTAATTCTTCTGTTTCTACAGTTACTGAAGATCCGCTTCATATTTCTAGGACTAACTCAAAAGATATTAGTTTAATTTCAGTTGAGAATTTAATACAAAAATCTCCCCGAAAAGCATATCAATATTTTGAAACAAAGCGAAGGCTTTCAAGAAGGTGGAGCTTCTCAGAGACGACAAGTCACAAACATGAAATCAACAATTTTTTGGCAAAGCATATTCCAAATGAAAATATGGATATTTCTCAATTTTCACGCAAACTGACAGATCATGATTCTATTCCATCTCCAAAACTGCAACTACCTGCAGACAAAGTATTTTTTGAAACACTAATAAATACAAAAAGTTTTAGGCTTCAATACTTAAGTGTAAAGGATTTATTCTCTTTATGTGACCAGAGTCACTCATTTCCAGGTTTCACAACAATGAAAACTCGGTGGTTAAATGCTAAGCAGCCTTTACCGTCTTCTAAAACTCGAAATTTGACAACGGATCGTTTTGGTAAAAACTGGGAATGTCAGCCAGCATGGCATCGAATACTAAGATGGGAGTATGCTCGGAATGGTGACTTAGGCACATGGGCGATGGAAAGAAATACATTTTTGCAAACTATTAGGCGGAGAAGACTTTTGGAAAGACTTGAAAAAAAAAGAAACGGTTTATAATTTTTTGAAATGCGTACAATTGTTTAAAGCAAAAACCATTCGATTTGTTTTATTTATATATGTATGATTAAGCTAAATAATTATACACTGATCTTTTTTCAAGATCACGTTCCAAATATTCTTGCTCTAACAAATGGTCAATGCGATTTTTAATCAAAGCTGGATCTGGTTTAAACCTTGAGTGCAATTGTTTTGTGACTTCATCAACTAAAATTGCATGCTCTAAAGTTTTTCTTGCCTTCATTACCCGAACTATTGCTGCATCAGTTTGATATTTCCGAGCTTGATCAACTTTAGCCAAAGTTTCTTTTTTCTCTGTATCCGTTTCAACTTTATTGTTTGAGGATATAGCTAGCACTTTAAACCTTGTCATACTAGATTCAAACTTATTGTTGAAAAAAAATTTGTCGGTTGGCTTGACATCTTTGGACATCGGAACTTTCTTTAGTATTCTTGTGCGAGGAGCTACTGAAAGAGATTGTAAATGACGAGTCAGGTCTTGTGCAGAAATGTTAGTTTGTTCTAATAATTGCTCAAAAGTCAACCCATTATTATCGCTTAATTCTGTAAATTGCAGAAGTATAATCATAGCCAAAGTAGGCATGTTAATTTCGTGGACACGTTTCTGAAATCTTACTTTGACATCAGCGGTACCCAAGTTTGGATTCCATGCTAGCTTTCGGCCAGTGTGTCTAGCTAAATAAAAATTTTCAAAATCTTCTTTTGCAGACTGAATTTCAGGAGGATAATTACATTTAATATGAGATGAAACAACACTGGCTGGCCAAAATGTAGAAGTTAGAACATTGACAGATGCATCAACAGTTTGACCTTTTGTTATGGAGCCATTGTTTAGACGATATTCCTTATAATCAGCCATCATTTCTTTTGAAATTTTCATATCACGAAACATGCCTTCCAACTTGGACGTAAAAGAAGTACCGATTTCCATCTTCAATTTTGCAATCATAGAGCGTTCAATATCATCTGATAAAGACTTGCTATTTAGCAATCGCTTAGCTAAATGAGCCTTATAATAGCTTTCAAAAATGTCTTTATCTGCAATAAATCGAAATAAAACTACACCCTTCCCCAATATATCTTCAATCTCTGAGTCAGACTTTCCCTTTAATGATTTTTTTAGATTGTCATCGATGAATAGGGATAAATACTCAGAAACTTTTGCGTTTTTATTTATAAATGCAGAAAAACTGTCATCCACGTCTGCACTAATTACAGGATGAGACTCAAAGCTCTTAGAAATGATCTTATCGAATTTGTCTCGTAGCTTTAGTACCATCTCAACCCATTGTATAGCTATTGCCGTAGGACTAAGTGAATCATTGTTGTTATTTGAAGGCAAGCTGCCTAAATTCTGTTTTTTGCCTTTTGTACCACCTTGTGACCTAGCTTGTTTAGCAGCTTGTAATGCAGCCTTTGAATGTGAATTTATTTCCGTGCCTTTTTCAATAACCAGGTCCTTCAAAATACCTCTGAAAACATCATACTTATCTGTAACCAAGCTGTAAAGTTTATAGGCCAAATGTATATCTGAATACTGGTCTGTCTCAACCCAATGTTTAAATCCATTTTCTGGAAATTTTAAAACTTTTTCAAATCTATTAGTGATAAGAACTCGTTCTACGCCGGATTTTAATCTTTCCAAACTTGATGGTAAGAGATACATAGTAGCTCGTTCAATTTCATTTTCCAGCCATGATTTTGTAATGCTGATATAAATTGAAGCATTGTGATTTCCTGCCAATAAGTTTTCTGCAGCCTCGTCATAATATTTTTCAGTGTCAGTAAATAAATGTGGTTCAAATCTACTACAATAGATTGATGGACCAAGTAGCGAGGCATCAGGAAGAAATTCAAGCATCTTTACTATTGCCTTAACAAGAAGTCTATCTGCGGGTATACCGTCCCTATCCTTTCTTAAAATGTTTAGTAGTGTAATATATATTTCGCCTTCGATACTGGAATTAAAAATAACATCACGAAAAATAGAAAGACCTGCATCATAAATCAAAGGAACTTTTGCTTCCCTTGAATACACCCGGTCTAAATACATCAAGATGTCGCTAATCATTCTCATGCACAAACAATGATCATTCCAAACATTGAGCATTGTAGTGAGTAGTTCAATATTGGGTTCAACTGATTCTTTTGGTAGCAAAGAGGAATGTTGTTCCGGGGGGTCAGATGTATTTTGAGTTAGCTTTGTTTTTGATTTAGCTTTTATTTTAGATTTAGGTATTAACTGAGTAATTAAAACTTGATCTAAATGTTTTCGAATTTCAGATTTCACAGAGTCATAGAGCCTTTTGCCATGTTTTCGAATCACCAATGTATAGGCGGTTCTATATAGTTGTTCAAATGATAACTTTGATGCATCCTTTTGATGAATTTCGACAATGGCATTTAAGAGAATTTCCCAAGATGTGTCAAAATCGCCATCCATAGTTAAATTCTAAACAATGTGTTAGAGAGCTTCAGGTTAAAATAAAAATAAAAATATGAGGATACTTACTTTACGTGGAGCACGTATACGAGCCCTTCTATGCATCATCGGAAATGAATTTTAAATTTGATTTTGGGTAAAAACAAAAAAATCAAAAGTCTATAGAAGTTGGATACTGTGTATTATAATGATGAGAAAAAGGCTTTCGACTACCGGAACTTAACTTTTTATAAAATGAAAATATATAGTAACTCCTTTTCAACCAAAAATAAAATTACTTCAAAAATGAGTGATATTATTCAATAGATTATTAAAGTAAAAGATTTGATGTGTTTGCAAATATTGATGAAATATAAATAGCTATAATTTGTGTAAAATAAAAAATAAAAAAATAAAAGAAAAAAAAAAAAATGTCAAGCATTAGATGGAGAAAAAGCAAATTACAAAATATATTGTGGGTTGAACATGTGACTTAAATGTGTTGTTGTACACAAATACTACTATTACATAAATTCAATAAAAAGTTGATAGTAAAAGATCTTGGTCCACGACCTGGGTAGTTTCTAGCTGATTTCCAATTGTAATCCATCCTGGCCTAAGATTTCTTTTTCCCCCAAACAACTCAAGCTTGCGAGTATGTCTTCCTGCCATCCTTTCTGCTATTTCGTACAGCTCATCAGGTTTATGGCTTTTTTCACGGGTAGCAGAAACAATTAGATCAATATCCACTTTTTTGCAAACCCATTTAGGTGTACCCTTGACCCTGTATATGAAGTATAAATTAGAGAGAAGCACGGTCAGTTGCTAAATATATATTAAAGGCATGAGCCCATTAACTTACCCCATTAAAACGTGCTCTTTAGAGTGATTCAACCAATGACCTGTTCTTCCTGTACAAATTGTTCTTCCAAGTTGATTTGTTTTGCACCAGATAAGCTCCTCAATATGGTTATATCCCCATTTTTTTAAACATTGTCTACCAATATCAATAGCCCTACCGGTGACCCATAAAAAAAACATACCCTCATCTTGAAGATTACTCATGTCAAACTCCATCATTGCTCTAAAAATAAAAAGTTGATATATTAGTGACATTGTTTTTTTTTTCTTCTGATGTCCTACTACTTACTCATCTGATGTCGCTTCAGCTGAGGACTGCGTTGGAGACTGTGCCTATTTGTAAAAGTTAAAATGGGATATTAAATAAATAAAAAATGAAAAAAGTAGTATAACGCTCTTACTATGGCATTTGTATGAATATCCCATGGAGCTGTAAAAAATTGTTTAGTTTATTTTTCCAAAAAAAAAAAAAAAAAAAAAAAAAAAAAAAAAAAAAAAAAAAGCATACGGTCTGCAATTACAACAGCAAATCGTCCCAATTTCGAAAAGTCTAATTGTCTGATATCGACGTTTATAAATTGAGATAATTGGGAAGTCTGACAAGTATTAGTAAATAGATTAGAATCGGTGGAATAAGTATTATAGAAAACTTACAGGTTTATAATTTAAAGAAGTCCAAGGAATAGAGAAAGCTTCTGAACCTGACTCATTGAAGCTGTTTTTGTTTTTTTGATGTAATCTTTCAGGAAAACTGATATGATAATGAACATATCGACAATTTTTTCCCTTAAAGCAAGTGTTTAAATAAGAGCAATCTCCAAGAGATGAATCAGTGTTGTTAACTATCACTGCATTGAAATGAACCTTGTTACAAGTTCCTTTCTGCTTGGCGAGACATTCCCGCTCAGATTTGGGGCAGATAGGGGTGTAGGTTTGGTCATTTTTTTGTTGAAATTGAGATAATGCTATCTCTCTTAATGATGTATTTTTGGTAATATATTTGTCAATTTCCATTGCAAAATAATGTTGGCTTTACTAGAGTATAAATTATCAAAAAATATAAAGCTACAGAGTGAAAAGTTGTAAGATTTATAGTTTTTTCTAGCTTTGATCAAACGAAAATGGTTTCGGTATTTCTCTTATTGGTTATGTTTAGAAAGGTTGTTATTTGTATCAGTGATGAAACTTTCGTTGATGTATTTTTTGACATTTGGAATTCAAACTTTGAATTTAAGAGGGTTTTTTTAAAATTACTTGTTGATAAAATAATAATTTATTTTTTAAGTAGGTCATTTTCAGCCACATGATTTCTAAAGTTATTTTTGGTTGCTATGACAACAATTATGTAAAAACTCATTAAGACCATCAAAAAGTAAACAAAATAAATTCACATTTCAACCATAAACTTTTATTTACATTTCAGATTTTGCTATACAACATCATCCAAAATGCACAAACAGCCACGAAATAAAGCAAGAAAACAAGAAGAGCTCTCAAGCTTACTCAACGATGATATTTCAGAAAAGCAACGACGAAGGAAGAGCTCATTGAACAGCTCGTCAACCCGAAAGTCATTGGTCGTAAACGACTTAGTGTTATCTCCATCAAGATCTTCTTTGTCAGATAATCGAATGGGAACACCAGCGACTGTTCCAATCATGGCAAACTTTGAAGAATGGATGAGACTAGTAAAAGACAATAAGATAAATGCTAACAACTCCTGGAATTTTGCTTTAATTGACTACTTTCATGATATGAGTGTGCTCAAAGAAGGGGATGGAATAAATTTTCAAAAGGCATCTTATACTCTAGATGGTTGTGTTAAAATATACACCTCAAGAGTTGATTCAGTGGCTTCAGAAACAGGAAAACTACTTAGTGGTTTGACTAATAATTCTCAAGAAAAAGATGATGAAAGTAACACAATTGAGGACGATAACGATACTGAGGAGAATGAAGAAAAGCAAAAAAAAAAGCGACGCAAATATGCATCTGATGCGACACTGGCAAAATCCTTTGAACAGATCAGAGTAAAATCTTTAGATTTAGAATTGGCTGTTGATTCACTTTTCAGAAAAATATGTACCGATTTCAATGAAGGTGGTGCTAGTAGTTTGCTGCTCAATAGTCTTCAATTAAATGGAACTGGAAAGGTCGTTTTTGATGGCCAAGACGATTTTCAAGAGCTTGAAAGTTTAGAGCATGAAACAAGCTCTTTATTAAATGAAGAATCTCATTTTAAGGACACTTATTTAAGTTCCAACTCAACAGTCTTGTTTCTGGAATCACTCTCAAACCGGTTTCTCTCTAATATTACTCAAATAGATTTATTATCGATATGTCCAGCTTTACCTTTATTGGAGGGTATGATAAGTGATCCGACATCGGAGAAAGTAGCACGAGATATGGAAGCGCTTCGTCTGGGCGAAGAATATATGGGTATTCCACAAGACCCTGGCGTCCTGGATATTGACTCTGATGATGGATACTACGATATTCTCGGTAACGGAGGTAATTTTGACAATTTTGATGATATGGAAAATGACAGTGGTATGGGTTTCAACCAATCAATCTCCAACAATACAAATAATCAAATGAGCTTGGGAGAGAACTTTTCTAGTAACTCAAATTTAAATAGCCATTTATTTTCCAACGAAATAGGTTCAACATCCAGTATATCGCTTCTAAATGGCTCTATGAAAGCTACAGATATTATGACATATTTTGATCAGTCTCTCAAATCAAATTGGGCTGGGCCAGAACATTGGAAAGTGAAGAGAGTCAAAGATTTAATAGGACTAGCGAGCAACAGCGAAGAATTGACCAATAACTCAGAAACACTAGAAGATGTTTCCAAAAAACCTACAAAAAAGGTAAAAGATTCATTTCTGATCAACTTCAAAGAAAGTTGTGTTTCTGACGAAACAAACTTATTTTTAGCAGGAGGCCAAACAATAAACTTGACCAAAAGTCAGCGAATATCAAAAGATCTAAACATGCTTCCGCCAGATCAACACTTTTCATCAAAAGACCTTGTTAAACTATTTCTCAAGCCTAAGGCTAAATTGATTACTAGTAACAAGACAAAATTTGGGTTTAGCAATGAGCTGAGTGTCTTGAACAGGAACGATTTAGCAAATGAAGATGAGGTCAATGAAAGTTTTCTTGTAAAAAATATGAATAAAAAAGGGCATACAGATATTCAGCCTGACTTTGGAGAATATACTCAACAACCGGCAAATGATAATTTTGACTATCCCGACAATGATGATTTTGGAGGACCTTTTGAACTGGGTGGTGCTGACTTTGATGACTTAGAAAACACAATTGGGCCAAATGACCATTTACCTGGTAATGAACATCTAGACCATAATTCCAGGTTGAAACGTTCGGATTATGTTACATATGCTAAATCTGCAAAACGCGTAAATGTAAAACTACTAAAAGAAAATGTCTGGAAAGCACTAGATATTTCAGAGCCTTCAGAAAATGTGATTCTGGAAGACTTGAATTCAGCGCTATCTAATCAAAACAATAACAAAACTGATCAAATCAACGATAACAAAAAAGAAAGGCATTTCACTGAAGTCATGGAGAAACTTCAGTATATTTACAATCCGAAGGATATGGAGGAAATATCAACTAGTTTTTGCTTTATATCTTTGTTGCATTTAGCAAATGAAAAGGGGCTCATATTGAAAAGTACTGACAATTATTCTGACCTCATAATAATGCAAGATATATCCGTGAGCAAAGATAACCTTTCTGCTTAGTATTTTAAATCAATTCTTATTTATTAATTATTTAGTTTTGTTTTTGTTTTTGTATATTTTTTCTGTTAACTTCATGTTTGTGATGAAAAATTATATTTTGTACAATATTTTTAATAGCAAAATCAAATTTATTTACATATACAGTTGGTATTTAGCTTACAAAATTGTAAATATTGGCTTTCTTTTTAGTCGTTATCTATGACCTGTAGAAACACACTTTTGATGTTGACTTGATTTGGCAAAGTTCCCGAAGATTGACCAACTAAACGTTTGAGTAAACAGTTAAAATTTTTTTTTATTATTATTATTTTTTCTCTTTAATTTATAATTTTTACTTACATATACTTAAGTAAAGACCACTAAAAAAAAAAAAAAAAAAAAAAAAAAAAA